>WBNM01028993.1:67848-86075 GCA_013399055.1 Ramphastos sulfuratus | reverse complement strand
GCTCATATTTAATCAACTGTCAAACAATACCTCAAGGTCCCTCTCCAAGCTGCAGCTTCCAATCACAAGCTCCAGGTCTGTAGCTTACCATGGGGATGTTGTGACCTAGGTCCTCCTTGCCTGGGCCCGAGCTGCGCTGTCACACCTCTGACAGCAATGGGAAGCACGTGTGTGAAGGGTGTGCGGATCGCACCAAGAAATGCCCAGATGCAACTCCACACAGCCACAACACTGCTGCAGCCAGGGGCTTACTGAGGGTAACCGCCAAGCGTGTTTGGGCAAGGGAACAAAACACACACAACCATGCTATGGGTTAGCCTAACAACAGCAGCCAGGGCATGTGACAGCACCTCACAGCTCTAGTTGGTGCAGCACAGCCTGTCTACAGGCACAGAAGCCATGGCAGAGAAGAAAAGGGAGAGCTGACCAAACCAGTCTGGGAATTCAGTCTTGCATGAAACCAGGTTCCCAAATTACCCTCCACCGGCCCGCTCTCCTACTGCCACAGGCACAGAAGTAGCTGCTTCTTTCCCCAAAACTCCTTAAGAAGTGTGAAAATTACACTGACAATCTCTGGGTAAAACTATCTGCAGTGTGTCACGGGCTTTGGATCCGACATCTGGCAAGATGCACAGCCAATCACAGTGTGTTTTACGAGGATGCAGGGGATAGCCTACAAAATGGTCAAGTTTCCAGTTATTGATCTGGGCTTTTGTTAATTTTCTGCAATTTCCTGGTACGGTTTCTGTCAGTAGGGATCTGCAGAACAATTTAAAAAGAGTCAGGTGCTCTGAACCCACTGAGGAGGTAGGGACCCAAATGCCTTGAGCACATCAGAAGGTATCAGGTTTGCCACCGGTAGCTCACTTCTACTACTCACAGTAGTAGAAGCCTGAAAGGTACTGACTGTGCGCAGTCCTGCTCCGCTATGTTCACTCATTGTTCGTCTCGTGGAATCATAGAATTTTTTGTTGAAAAAGACCTCAAGTCCAACCATAACCTAACACCACCATGCCCATTAAACAATGTCCCATTTTTTTAACACCTCCAGGGATGCTTACTTCACCGCTTCCTTGGGCAGCCTGTTCCAATACCTGACCACTCTTGCAGGAAAGAAATCTTTCCTAATACCCCATCTAAACCTCTCCTAGTGCAATTTTAGGACATTTCCCCTTATCACCTGATACTAGGGAGAAGAGACCAACCCCCACCTCACTCCATCCTCCTTTCAGGTTAAGTTGTAGAGAGCGAGAAGGTCTCCCCTCAGCCTCCTCTTTTCCAGGATAAACAATCCCAGTTCATTTAGCTGCTCTTCAGAAGCCTGTTTTCCAGCTCTGTTGCCCTTCTCTGGACACACTCCAGCCCCTCAATGCCCCTTGCTGCACTGAGGGGCCCAAAGCTGAACCCAGGATTCAAGACACAGCCTCACCAGTGCTGAGTACAGGGGGCACTGGCTACTCTACTCAGAACTTGTCCAGTACAGGGGGCACTGGCCTCCCTATTCAGAACTTGTCCAGAGCCTGGCTTGCTGCTTTCATCCCAGAGCACACACATACCTTTTGGTTTTGCTAGCACTGGTGACTTCTGGGTTTACAGAAGGCTCAGATGAAAATCAAGGAATCCATTCCATCATTGGAAAGGTTCAAGTAATTGAATCATAGAACACTTTAGGTTGGAAAGTCCAACCTAATTGAGGGTAGCAATTTAACTTCTGGATGGTAACAGAAACTCTTTCCTTAACAGGACACTCACCGTTTTATCATGGTGTTCCAGAACTACTTTTGGAGCATCTGGAATTAGCAGCCCTTGTTCAAACTGTTGTAGAAGCTTTAGGAGCTTCTGCTGCAAGTCAAGACCCAGGTCAGTTTGCTGGTGTCTGCAGCAGGAAACATCACAGCAGTTTGTCCTTGCTTTGGACTGTTTACAGCATAAATCTAGAGTGAAAGACAAACAAGAAGGAGCACAGAGAAATGATGAGTGAAGATCGGTGTCTACGGTGTTGAGTTGTTCTCTCACTTTCATCTCATCAGCTGAAACATCTGGAGCATTATAATGTTATTTTCTTTTTAGCTGTGCAGCATACTGATCTGTAGGATAGGATTCACTTTGTGCTGACAGTTAGCTGGAGCAATGTGATAAAATTTGTTTGAAAGGTCTGAGACGTGCAGACTCCATCGAGGTTGGCTTCCCCCTCAAAGAGAGAAGTGATCCATGGGTCTTTTTCAAGGTGAACTTACTCAGCATTCAACATATTTGAAAAGGTCCTTCACTCTCAGAAATAATTGTATGAGCATCCTGATAACAGCAGACCTCAGAGCAGCAACATCAGATTCACCAAAGACAAAGATCACAGAATCACAGAAACATGCAGGTTGGAAAAGCCCCTCAGGATCATCAAGTCCAACCTAGAACCCAACTTTACAAGATTCACTTTAAACCATAGCCCTAAGCACCACATCCAAACCACCCTTAAACACATCCAGGGTTGGTGACTCAATCACCTGTCTGGACAGCTCATTCCAGTGCCTGACCACTCTATCCATGAAAAACATTTTCCTAATGTCCAATCTAAACCTCCCTAGTGTCAGTTTGAGGCCATTTCCCCTTGTTCTGTCTCCAATTACCTGTGAGAAGAGACCAGCAGCAGCCTCTCCACATCTCTTCAGGTAGTTATAGACAGCAATGAGGTCTCCTCTCAGCCTCTTCTTTTTCAAACTAAACACCCTCAGTTGTTTAGTTTGATGGACTTCTGTCTTCCCCAATTTAAAAGTGAGCTTCTTTATTAAAGGATAACGTGTAGAATTTTAAGGAGAGAGTTTACTTGCCTAAGAGGAAAAAAGAAAAAGAAAAAAGTCTTACTTCTAGGTACCAGGTGTGCTGTGCATTCCCTTGTTTAATGCACAATTTTATGTACTCAGGTTTTTAGGTGATGTGTTTCCAGAAAAGATTTAACCAGATAAAAGGTATCCCAACAGCAAAACTAAAATCCACTTTGTTCTGAATTGCTGTGGTTTCTCATGCCCCATCATCAACTCCTATGGCTGTTTTGTGAGGCAGACTGGAGCATCAGACTCGGCAGCAAAGACTTTGAGATCCATTATGGAAGCAAAATGTTTCTAAACCAAAACCCATCTCCAGTACTCATTTAGATATGACTCACCTATGGCCCCTCTGTGACTCCAGCCACAGTCCCATGGTGGTAATTTACTTTCTGGATTGAAGATGAACACCAGTTGAAGATAGACTTCTGTGGAGGGACACACCCAAGTCCCTGCCCCACCGAAGGTTTGAATGGGGCACGAAACTGTTCTGCTTCCCCCCACCTCTGGTTCCGGGGGTGTGGAATGTGAAAGGANGTCAGATCTTGCCTGCCTGTTGAAGGGACCTGCCTCTGCCGCAATCGTGGGTACGCTGTGAACAGCCTGAGCTTCACCCTGTGCTGCCCCACGATCTGCACTTCAAGGCACTGCCGCAAACACTGCCGACAGGGAGCCAAGGGACTATCGCCGAATTCCTACTCCGCGGCCGTGAGTAGCGCAGAGGTTCCCTAGGGCTCCAGGCTGCCTTTATTTTTAAGTCCGGCAAAGCTATTTTTTATAGCAAACCGTTTCCAAGTTTTCTCATTTTCCCGAATTACGAAATTTCTGTAATTATCCTTGTGAAAGATTTTCCTGAACGAATTTCTGAACCCTAACTAATATTTTATAAAAAGTTGTGGGCGGGGCTTTCTGGAAATAAAATAACTGCAGATTTTAGAATTCCTGCCTCGTAAATCCCCACAACCGAGTCAACTTCACTCAACATTTTTATGTGCCCCTTCTCGTTTGCCTTTCACTCCAGATTTACACTGCTGTACAGAGCAAGAACAAGCTGCTGTGATGTTTCCTGCTGCAGACACAGCAAACTGACCTGGGTCTTGAAGATCCTAGAGCTGCTACTGCTGTTTAAACAAGGGCTGTTAATTCCTGATCATCCAAAAGTAGTTCTGGAGCATGGTGATAAAATGGCGAGCATCCGCTTAAGGAAAGGGTTACTGCTATAATCCAGAAGCTGAATTGCCACCCTCAGTCTACCCTACTTCTACACAGCAGAAGTTACAAACAGGCAAAAACTCAATCAGCCATCAAGTAAGTGCCAGAACTTGTGTGGAGCCTGCATAAAAATGAAGCCTTGTCTAAGGCAGTGGCAAACCTGTTTGGCTTAAAGGATAGCAAAGATACGTTGAAAAGACAGGAAGCATTGTATTCAGCAAGTCCTGTTATGATTAGGTGGCATGACAGGTCAAGGCTCTGAACATAGCTTATAAACCATGCTGAGTACCAGTCAGTAGCTCCTCCCTTCATTTCTGGAGACATTCCATCACTTCTTTAGCCTGTGCTCCAGCTTTGCCATATTTTGACTGCACACCTCTGGACTGAGACTCTTTTAAATGTGCCTTCTACTGCCCTGAAATTATTTTCAAGTATTTCAATTGGTAGACACCAAAGCATGTTCAGTTAAGAGGATGCAGGCTTGTCTACTAGCATCTTATGCTGATCAGAAATAGACTTGTTCTGAACTTGGCTCTCCATGTCTCTGAGGAAAGATCACAAACCCTCAGGCTCCACGCAGCACAGGCTGTAGGACAGTATCTTCGCATCATCTGGAGTTACCAAGCACACTGCCAATGCCAGGACAGTATTTTTGGCTGGGCTTGAAAAGACACGAGTCTAACTCATAACATGTCTTGCTGAGATGAAGTCTGAGCCTGCTAATGACTAACAGATTATCAGCAATTGATAAAGCTATGGAAACATGGGAAAGAAAAATCACTTCGGGAAGCCAGTGGCTGTTTCTTCTCTACAGTTACCTGATAAGAAGCCAAGTCAGTAGCTTCTTCTAGCCACTTCTTCCTTCTGGAATGCCTTCCCATTGCTTCACAGAATCACAGAAACTTAGAGATTGGAAGGGACCTTCAAAGATCGAGTCCAACCTCCCTGCCAAGGCAGGATCTCCTAGGGTAGTCTGCACAGGAATGCACCCAGGTGGGTTTTGAAAATCTCCAGAGGAGACTCCACAACCCCTCTGGGCAGCCTGTTCCAGGGCTCTGTCACCCTCACTGTAAAGAAGTTTCTCCTCATGTTGAGGTGAAACCTTCTATGTTCCAGTTTGTAGCTGTTGCTCCTTGTCTTATTGCTGCTGACAGCTGAAAAGAGATTGGCCCCAGCCACCTGACACCCACCCCTGAGAGGTACTATGTCCAAGTTGGGTATTTTGAATTCACCTCACAAGCTGCTGGTGTTGCTGCTAAAGTCTCTGATTCTAGGATCTGGGTAATAATACAGGCTGCAAAATCCTGTAGTGTGTTTGTGGGCATGGAAGTTAATTTTAATGCCAGCTTTTGTACCTGAGATACTGTAAACGAGTGTCTTCAACTTATATTGCCCATCATAAACTTTTTTAACCCGTGAGTCATTTTCGAAATAATAAACGTAACTATTCCATAAAAATATCTCAACACAGAAGAGCCAGAAAAGTGAAGGACATGAACAGATGGCACATCAATCTTCTGCATTTATACAATTTGTTTTTTAATGCAAATAGTGTGGGTTGCCTGCTCTTGCCTTGGATATTGTTCCAAAGACGAGCACATTTTCTTATCTTTCTGGATCAATGTGACATTTGCAGTTATCATAAAGTGGGAGCCCATTTAATGATGTTAATGCTTCCTTAATGTAAAAATAAAATCACCTCCTTTATAAAAGCAAACAGATTAAAAGTCCCAAAGAGACCATTGAAATCTGTGACATTTGCAGTTACCAGCAGCAAGATGGCTTGATTATATACAGGTAAAAAAAATATCTTAAAAGCATTGTTTATGCTCATTAATCAGAACATTAAATAGGAATGTTGGAGTCTCCTTACCTACAACTCAGTTTTAAGCATACAGCAATACAAAAAGCGGAGGTGTCACTTTGTGCAGCCTGCTTAGATGGTTCAAAAAAAGCCCAAACTGCAACCAAGCAAACTTATGGCCTTATGGCAGCTTGGTAAATCTTCAGACCTCAGATGTAATATGTGGTCTGCATTTTTATTTGCACATATTGGAAAGTGACTCTGCCAGCAGTCCCTGATTCATGCCTCTAACTGTTCCCTCTGCAGTGCCACCAAGCAAGTGGCACATCACTAATATTTCCATTCCTGCCCCTGGGGAGAATTTGAATCTTTCCATTTTGTAGGGGCTTTTAGAAGGAAACAAAACCCAAACCACCAGTGATCAACAAATCCTTCTCTTCTATTCTGGAGTCTTACAAAGAGAAATTAAAAAGAAATTAGAGAAACATCCCACTGAGTACAAGGTATCCTGCAGCTCCCAGATTCCTGGGCTCCCAAATTTGGCTAGGGTTATCTATGTCTATCTCTCTAGTTCTAACAGGAAAGAAGTCAATAAATGGTATGAAGAACACAGTACCTTTTCCATTGAAAAATACGTTAGGCAAAAAATGTGATTTCTAAGCAATCCAGCAATTCTGGCTTTGTGATTATTTGAAAGTCAAAATGTGGTGATGGCTACTGTGGAAACATCATAGCGAGGAAAAACAAAAACAAAAACAAAACCAACACCACCACCAACCCCTTTGAACTTTGCCTATGATTTTGCTCAGGAAAAAGGCCACGGCTTCCTTAATGAGACCAAAAAGGCTTCACATGATCTGGCAGCAGGGACAGCTCCAGCAGCACCATCAGGCTGGAGGCAGCCACCCCACTCCTCCTCCTGACCCCCAACACACTCTGACAGATCAGCTCTATGTGTTATGTCTCTGTCAGCGTTTTACAGTGAAGGAGGGATGAATGGCATAAATGGGAAAGGGTGGAGGAGCTAATAAAGGAGTAACTAAGAGTACCAAGGGAATCCAGGCATTCCAACCAGGAACGGCTATCCCCCTGACACCCTCAGGCTTCCTTCTGAACTTGCAGCTGCTTGTAACCACCTCTTGCCCTTTGCTGCCCAAAGCCCTGCCCCAGGGAGCCCAGTTTGCAGGGCACTGGAACACCTCACAGATGTAGACATTGCTCCTGCAGCTGCCCACACAGGGTAGATCATCACAATCACTCCCTGCAAAGCTAGAGGAAGAGGTAAGGTGGGAGAAAGTTGAATACTGCACAACCTGCAGACAAACACTTCTTTATTCCTGCCCTCAGACAGACACAAAACCAGGGGTCTGCTCTTGTCAATAGGAACAAGCCCCATTTCCAATGCCCCTCTAACTAGCAAAGGGAGCAAAAAATGCCTTTTGATTCCCTGTCCTTCCCCTTCTGAATGAGCTGTTAAAAGACCAAGAAAAACTGTTATAGCGATACCATAAAAAGAAGGAAAGAAGGAAAGGAAAAAAAAAAAAAAAAAAAAAAAAAGAAGCCCAAAAAAACAAAGAGCTCTCAGCTCCAGGCGTGTCCGAGGGGCTGGCAGGGAGAGACAGCGCCCACATGGGAAAGTTCTGTCACCCCATCTGAGATATCACTTAGCGGTGGCAGCTCTCCAGAGGCAGAACGGGTCCCACCTGTTTGCAATGTGTTTAGCTATTAATATTTATATAGTGGTTCAAGTGGGTATAAAAAAAAAAAAAAAAAGGGGGGGGGGGATGAAATTCATCAAATTGTGTCAGCTCTTGGTGGTGTAAAATAAAAACCCTTGCAGCAGGGGTGGAGGGGAGCGGCTTAGCTTTGCTGCCTTGCTGCAGAGCGAAAAGTCGCCGCTCCCAAAGCGCCTCGGCGCAAAGCAGTTGGCAGTCCCCTCGCTGCAATCCACACCTTGACATCCAGGATAAATACCACGGCCACAGCCTGGCCCCAGAGTCACAGGGCTTCGAACGGCACCGCACGAATAACACATGGATCACCTCTGTGACTTACGACACTGGCGGGGGGGGGGGGGGGGAACCAGGCAACAAAAATTCAGTGATGTGGAAGTAATTACCTGCAGCTCCTCTTACAGCACTGAAAAAAGCCAAAACCAACCCAAATCATTAAATTTTACATTTTTCCAAAGTGCTGATCACTGATTGTTGTGAGGGTGAGCGATGTCCAAGAGGAGCCCACCTTCCTGCAGAGGTGAGGTGCCAGGGGTGTTTCCTTCCTAAGAAGATACAGGTACTCCCAACGTGCCACGGGTGCTCAGACCTTTGGGACTTCTTCTGCTTTCTGTAAAATACTTCAGCATNTCCTTGAGGTCCCTTCCAACCTTACCATTCTATGATTCTGTGATTCTATAAAAGAGAGATGACTGATCACCCAGTAATAACTTTACCATCATCCTCGATATGTATTTGAGTTGAAGGTAAATGAAGAGGATAAAGTCAGCATGGGAAAGACAGAAACATCCTCTCTAGGTGCCCTGTACCTAGAGTACCTTCCAGGCAGGCAAGCAGCCAGGGCTAAGGATGCTGCTGTAATCGCCCAAGTCCTGTGCATTTAAAATTCCTCTGCCTGACACGATTAGTATCTAAAGGTGCAGAAAATCAGACTGGTTTCACAGGGAAACACTGCAGGCCATTCGTGACAAAATGAATGCACACTTCTGGGTGGTGGCCTGAGCATTTATATTGTCTTCTTATAAATGGGAAGGTTGCCTGTGCCCTAGGGGTGTCCCCTAAACAAGGGGCAGGCAAGGGAGATAGAGATCCAAACTGGATTTTCTGTTCAATCCTATGAGAATTATCCCATCATTTCCCAAAACTGAACCCAGTCAGGAAACTCATGTGAAATCTGTGAGCAATTTCAGGCCTTCTTCTGTCAGTGAACTAAATGTTTGCCAAAACCAGAGCAGAAATTGCCCAGCCTCTGCTCTGAACAGGACCAGCTTCCAAGAACCTCCTGAAGAGCAGTGATGGGGATCAGCTCTGACCTGTGAGGGGAAAACATGTGCACCCAACCAGCACAGAATGGAAGGGAAACAAAGCTTCATCTTCCAGGTGCTGAAAGTTTCTGGTCAGCAGCGACTTTCACAACTTCCCACCTCCCAAAACACCATCAGTCAAAATATTTCGGTTCTCTTCTCTTTGTTCACATTCGTCTGTAGCCTTCCATAAGCTGATCTCATCCCCACACCTCTCTCACCTCCACAGAGAATTTGCAGCCAATGAAATGGAAGTGGTTGAAAAGCAGAGTTAGCTGGAGATCACAACGCCAACCAGTGTCTCTGACCATGCTTGCTGCAGGATCATGTGTAAACATCAGAGACTGGCACGGGTGCATTTTTGTCAGGGAACAGGAACCAGCTCTATCTCCACGGGCAGCTCTCATGCTTCAGGAGACACTTTTAGACACTTTTAAAATAATTTTTCATGAGACAAAAGAGAAGGGAGTCATGGTTAGCATGGCAGAGAAAAGACATATGGCAAGTTGCCTCTATGGCATGCTTTTCTAACACTCTGACTAACTAATACTGATTTCAGTTAAAATAGACTTCTACCTTCAAGAGAATTGGGTAGGGAACCATCTCAGTAAGGAGGATCAGATTCAAGCCACATATTACCTTTCCCCTACTCACTTTGAATTCAGAGGAAATCAGGCCTGAGTGCAGATTCAATTTAATATTAAAAAAAAAAAACAAAACCAAAAACAACAAAACCACAATCCCCATATTTTTTAATAAAACAGAAACTGGAAAAATAATACATCCCAAATGAGAGCTCAAAGACACAAGAACATAAGAATGACACTGTCACTCAGGTCACTTGGGCTTGTTACCTCATCTCCCACAGGAACTGGCAGTGGACACCAAGACAAGTCAAATTTCTGTTTAAAGAATGGGAGAATTCTTCAGAATAAACAAAAAAAGGATTCAAAACCTGTCCCTGTCCAGTCACTGAGACATCATCGCTTCTAACTCATACCAGCAAAACATTAAATCAGCCTCAAATTTGTCACAATATAATTTGTTGCCAAACTAACCCCAATCTTAGGGAATCAAGCAATGGGAAGAACCCTTTCTCCACTGCAAACCCAGAACATGACCTCAGAGCATGCACACCTGACACATCAGGTTGAGAAGCTCAGGTGCTGCCCCACCTTGCCATCTCTCCTGCTTCTGGCCCCAACGCTGCAGGCTGCATGTCCTCCCACCTCTTGCACAGGAGCAGCACTGAGGGCAGAGAGCAGCTCTGTGTGCTTGGCACACCTCTGCTTCTGCCCTCTGCCTCAGTAGCTCTCAGAGCTCAGGGCACCCGGGAGCTGGGTGAAGCAGTGATGCCTGTTCTGTGGGGCTGCGGGAGCCATGCCGGGGAGCACCCCACGCCTCCTTTGCTTGCCGCATGTGTCTGCTCCGTGGCGCAGAAGAGACACCATTAAACAGCCACATATATTACCACTCTAACATGTTCAAATCAATTCCACCTCCACTCAGATGAGGGCTGAAACCCCCTGTGTGGCTGGCAATTCCTAGAAGAGGACAGATCTTTTCCAAAAGCTAGGCTGAACTTAAAGTAGATACAAAATAATACCATAGATCTTCTTTCTCTCACTCGCTCATCACAGCCCTAAGATTAGCATAAAAATGTGCTATCCTAACTAAGCAGTCTGTTAACTGATAAGCTATCAAAAAATCATCTGTTATTTTTATAGCTCAAAGGCAGATGCCATTTCAAGAACCAGAGTTGATTGAGTAGGATTTTTAGTGCTTCGTAGATTTATCATTGTAAACTTGAGGTATTTTAAAACAGAATGATTCAAGCCTTGAAATATTACCTCAAGAGCAATCAAGCATTTGCGGGTCTTAAGTTTTATCTGGGATGAAATCATTTAATCTCACATCATAAAGAATTTGAGCTGTTTTCTAATGTGCACACTAAAAAGCCCAAAACCTTTTCTGCATTATGGTCCAAACCAATGTAATTACTCAAAAGCGTGGTGGATGTCAAAGCTCCCCAGCTCCTCCCGCAGGGCCCCCTCCTGCACATCCTCCCTTCTCAGGAGCGTATCTGGTGAGGAGCTCAGACAGCCTGCTGCAATCAAGCATACTGGATCAGGTTTAATGGTTCAATTGCCTTGGCACCAATGAGATGCCCTGCCAATATCTGTCCAATGACCCTGCTGTGTGTTGTACAGACCCTTTACTGTAAGGCTAAAGCCCACATGCCACTGCAGCAAAGGGAAGACACTTCCAGCGTGTAAGCTGCACGCAGTAAATCGAGTATGCTGAGATTTTCCATAGTAGGCAGAATGGAACAGGGCCAACATGCAGCTCGTAGGAGAAGAAAGGGAAATGTGGAGCAGTGCTAACCCCACGTTGTGTGTGACGTGGCCACTGCACCAGGAAAGCATGCAGCACTCTAGAGAAGCAGTCAGCACCGAGAAGCTCCAGCAGAGGAGTTTCTCCTTCCATAATGAGAGACAGGTGCCAATGGAAATTAAGAGTCTGCAACTAGTTATTGCCACTAATCTTGAACTTCTGTGGTTCTACAAGCTTTCACATCAAGGCATGGGCAGCCTGGCCTTCCAGGGCAGCTCTTCCACATTTTATACCAGTCAAAACAATTAGACATACCTCCAAGCTGATGTCCTCTGAGAAAGAGGCATGACATTGCCCCCAAGAAAGGAATAAGAGAAGCGTCAAAACATGTGGATCACCCATTTTCAGAGGAACATGCATCTGAAATACTTCAGTGCTTACGACAACCCCTGCAAGCACAGGCTTGCAGAGGTTGCTGAGATAAGCATCTTTCTTCACCAGCCTTCACTCAGCAGAGTCTGGGTTCTCTGAACAAGAAATCACTTTGGTCAGAAATGCAGTGAGAGATCTGGGTTTTTTTTGAGCAATAAATACTCAACCAGTCCAAACAGACAACAAAGAGATGCAGGAAACAGCCCAATAGATCAAGAATCCTTTTGTTTGTGTTGGTTCAGTGCTTCAAAACTGAACTGATGCTTCAAAACACCACATAACTGTGTCTATCACCAGTTAATCCCAGGTGCCTGGTTTCATGCACAGATGCTTTGCATAGTGACACATACGTGTTCAGCTGGCTGAGAACTGCTGTTGCACCCTGGGCACTGCTGGGAGCCTTCTGAGGTTTCCTGAAGGGTTCGTGGTTCCACATGCTCCTGACTCCTCCTACAGGCAGCTGAGCTCCTCCTTACACAGCAAGCACACGCCTTGCCCAGAGCGCTTCACTCTGGGATACAGGCTTTACTCCAGCACTCCCTGCAGGGCCAAAAGATCCAGCAGATGACTGAATAATGAGGTTAAGAACAGCACCCATTTATCTTCCCAAGTCTGTGGGGCATCCCTCAGCAACCTGCATGTGCTATCTCAGAAAGATGCTGCAGGCTTTGGAGGACATGATGGTGGCTGGGTGGCTTTTCTGCCTGCCTCTCTCTCTCTCTACCACACAGAAGGGATCACACAGATTTGAAGAATAATTATAGCCTGGGAAAAGGGAAAACCCACCCTGATACTAATTGTCTCCCAGGAATCTATGCATTTTCATGCAGAACCCCTGACTGTCTTCTGTTGCAGGCACAAACTCACTCTGCCCTTGCTCTAGCTCAAACAAAAGCTGTGCTGGTGAGGTCACTGCTGAGTTCAGGCCCACCAGCTGTGAGACAGGATGCCAGGCACACAAGGCTCCCTGGGTTCTGGTGATCTGGGATAGCATGCAAAGAGCCAGGATCTGCTTCAGCAGCTAACCTCAACATCCCAACTAGCATCATGGTAGCCTGCTCTGGTAGCTTAAGGAAGGAGGCAGCTAATGTGAGTCTCATGAAGCAACACTGTGCCTGCCTGCTTTTAGGTTGTTACAGACTTTATGCTACAGAAAAAAAGAAAACCAAACAAATAAAAATATCCACGAGCTTCTCAAAGACAAAGCTCTCCAGATAATGTCAAATGCCTCCCAAAGACATGATCTCCTGCTAACCAGAGGGCAATGACTCCAGGTTCCAGCCTCTTCCAGGAGTGTGCTAGGTGAAATGGTTTGGGAAATGGCACCACATGCTTTGATATGTGCAACCAATACTCTGAATGAGCTACAGGGGTATCCTAATATGCTCCAAATAAATTAGTTTTAAAATTCAAGCACATCAGAATACTGGAGCAGGTTAAGGGCAACTATGTCAAAGCTGAAAGAGCATTAATGGTCCACGGACACCTTGCTCTGTGCATGAATTTGCCCCATCAATTTTCAGTAGCCATGAGCCCACGAGGCCTCAGATTCTGCCAGCTGTCTTCCAAAGACAAGGGCAGAGATGTTTTTTCTTGCCCAAAATAGTTAAAAGTCATCAAACAGCTCTGTACTTACAAGGCCAACCTTTCCCGACCTTTCTGGCTAGACCAACTCTTGTTACATTAACCTCCGACCTCACGTCTCCTTAATAGCAATATTCCTGGGCACTGTAATTTCCCTCCCACTGTGTTGGCTCAGGGAAATATTTACTATCTCGGCTTCAGAATTTATTTTTCAACAGAAGTGGCAGGGACCACCCTATTCCACCCCCTCCCTGTGCAGTACAAGTGAAGTAATTCCCAAGATATTATTTTACCCGAACAAATGTGCTTCAGAGTCCTCTTAGCTTTGTACGAAGCCCTGACTTCCTATCAAAATCAAACAGGGACCTTGTCAGATTTGAGATGGATATAAACAAGAAATGGGAGCCCATAATTGGTGATGGAAATCAGATAAGTCCCTTTTAAATACAACCATTGATAGAGAAATGGGAACTCAAATTACCTTTGATTAAGTCTCTTAAGAAAATAAAGCAAGGGGGAGGGAAGGGAGGGTCTGGCTTAGTAAAACCACCCTCGTGGATAAAATCACTGGGAAAGGAGTGGAAGGAGATGGCTGTAGCTTGTCAAACTCCCCAGGCTGGATGCAACAGGGCTGGGGCCACAAAGAAATTTCTCACTCACTGTAAGCAGTGTCAGTACTTGTGACAAAGAGTCCCACAGAAGGATCCCTGACAGGCCCTTTGTCTGGTGCCCTTGTTGCTCCAGCTTCTGTAGCCAGGGACCGTGCAGAGGTTATCTACAGAAAGTCAGCTGAAAGCAGCTGGGGACTTACGATACCAGCTTCCTACAAGCCTTTGAGACTTAAGGGGTTTGTCTCATTGCTTCTACGTTTAGGTAAACCAAATTATTTCAAGACTGGTCTGTGAGGAACTGTGCTTGAGCTTGCTTGGTGGTTTCAGGGCAAATTACCTATGGATTTGGTTGTAAGTCTGCCTGGTGCACCTCTAAACAGGAGGAAAAAACTTGTTGCTGGAAATCTGGCTGACCTCTTCAGCTAATCTGAGTTTCTCACCAGTTAATTACAGTTAATTGTGGTGGCCAGGGATTTGTAGGTATGTCATCCAATTGGGAATGAAATTAAATTTTTGAACGTGCACCAGGCAGGGGGTAAAGAACACTTTCAAAATGAAACTGAAATAAGCAAGAAGGGACCTCCCTCTGTACAATGCACTACTTTATAGTAGCCCTTTGTCCATTTCTTTGACTTACTCCCTCCTCCTGTCTTTCTCCACCCTCTGACATGGTTCTTACCTACTTTAAAATACTACTCCTGACCTGAAAGCAAACACCTAGCCCAAAGTACAAACATATTCCCACAGAGGACAAGGAGGAACAAGGTAAGCTTGCTAATGCCTCCAAAGAAGGAAGCATCTCTGCTTAGCTGATGCCAAGCACTGGTCCCTGTCCTGTCTGGAAGCTGCAGCCTGCGCAGGATAGCTGGCATAGATGCTCAACACCTTGGCCAGGAGAGCCACCACTGGCATCACACTGGCAAACAGAATTAATCTCATCCCTTACAAATCCACTCCCAAAAACTGTTTTGGAGCTCTGCTAGTGCTGAGCCCATGGAAACTTGCAGCAGCTATGAGGCAACCACATGTGTTAACTATCCCACTCCCCATTGACTTGGGAAGGGTTTGGAAAGGAGAGATGGGTGTTCTACCTGCTGCCATACAAGCACCGATGATGGCTCCCACTAGAGAGCACAGGACTGAGCTATGTGCTCTCACCCTGAGGATGCTGTGGTGCCACGTGCTGCTGCTCCTTGCATGGTGGAGGGAGGTGAGGAAGTGAGGAAGCCTGCTCCTGCCCAGGAACAGAGTGGGCCTCAAGGAAAAGCAGCTGGGCTGTGAGAGAGGAGAATGTCTGGGAAGCAGCAGTAGGGCAGGAGAGCCACCAGGCAGTGCTGGGAGGACTGAGCAGCAATGCACTGGGCATGGCTTTATTTCCAGTCAGGGATGCCAAACACTGGATCTCTCCGGTGCTAAGCAGCTTAGACTCATACACAGCCTGACTTTCCCTGGAGCTTCCTGGGGCACCACAGCAAAGTGCTGCCCGCGGCTGCTGCCCGGACCCGAGCAGCCTCCTGCAGGCGTGCCCGGGTGGCAGCGCAGCACGCAGGCACAATTAAGGGAACAGGCGCTGCGTCAGATGTCAAAAGCTCCTTCTCGCACAGCACTCCCGGCTCTGAACAGCATCCAACCCCACGTCCTTGGGCGGCGAGCACTGACACCACCGCACCGAAGTCAAGGTCACCCCCCAGCCTGTCGCCGCATCCCCACGCCCCGAGCCACAGGCAGGGCTGCTTCCACATGCCGGGTTCCAGGTTGGGCAGCCGAGGCTCAGGACAGGCACAGTGCCTAAGCTCCTGCAGGTTACACCTTCAGTTAATTAGAGAGCAAAGCCCTGCTTGCGGGTCAGTACTCTGTCAGCATCAATAAGCATTTTCACACAGTCCTACATTTCTCTATTTCTTTTGGCTGATAACCTTGGACACTGCCCAAGTCCATCCCCAGTGACCACAATAATCTTTATCTTGACTCTAATCAAGCGTCATATGCAACCTTATCACGCACACATCGTCGTAAACATGCAGCCTTTAAGCAAACGTAAGGTCGTCAGAAACCAGTATTTTAAGCAAGTTGGTGAAACACAAACTACTTCTCTTTTGAGGAGTGTTAAAAATGACAAGCTGTGGTTCTGAACAAGTGGGTATTTGGGGGCTATTGGACTGAAATACAGCTGCACGCAGAACTGATCTTTATAGTGATGGATGGGTCCCTCCGTGCAGATAAAGCCCAGATTTAAAATATTTCTTTTAATTGTTATTGTCTTTGTGCTCAAGGACTGATTGTGGGAAAAATGCCATTCTCTACCCATAAAAATAAAAAGAAAATACAATAAAGCAGTAATTGGTCAATGATGATTGAACTAACGACTTTACAGTGCCAGTCAGACACACATAATAATTGCTCTTTGGACCCTTTACGAAGGTACATCACTGTTTCATAAGACTAATCCAGTGTTATAAAAGTCTTCATTTTATGTCAGTCTCTACCATTATCACATAAATGATAAGTTGCATACATTATTAAAGCTTCCTAATTTAGACAACACAATGCATGACTAAAAAAAGGGCTATCCTCACCTAAAGCAGGCCAGAGGCAAGTCGTCATTTTGTTAGATCTGAGTGACAAGGGTTGGGAAGACTTGGGTGCTGTGACCTGCCCCCTCCTTCTGCTGCAGGAGGCAGAGAGATCACTGCAAGCTGCAGAGAGCTGCGGAGGTGAGAGGAGGAGGGAGCTCACCTCTGACGCTTGCCCTGTTCGGCTTCCCACTAGCAGGGAAGCTGAGCTCATCTCCAGCCAGCTTCCCAAGATGTGGAGGCAGGCATGCCATGACTCTGCTGCCTCAGATGCTCTGAAGATGGTGCATCAACCTGCCCCCTTCACTGCACCACGCTCTGGAGCTCTGCAACCTGCACCCTCTACTCAGAGAGGAAATCACACCCAAGGGTTTGGTTCACTGCCCACATTTCTTGCATCTGCAGCAGCAGATCACAAAGCCATCCAATTTCTTTCACCCCAAAGAAGAGCAGTGGGCAGCTTCATAGAACAAATCATAGAACAAATCAGAATCATGCCAAATGGTGCCAGCTAAGACCAGATCCTGCCCATGCTGCCATACAGGTGAGCCCCTTAAGCACTCTTGGCATAAACGTGGAGGGAGTGGAGTGAGAAGAGCACCAAATCTATCGGTGTCTGTGCAGAGACCCACCGTGCCTGAGGAAATGCAACAGGTTCTCTCCAGATCCTTTTCCAGTAGGAGAAGGGGAAAAGCCCCTCTTTCCCCCCCCAACATCCCCATTAAGGGCTTAGACACAGACTGTAAACTCCTGGTGTTGTGAAATTAAGTTGGAAAACCTTTCTGTCTTCCTTAATGTATACCTAGAGCCTAGCAGTGCTCCCAGAACTCACATTTTACTTTTTTGGTCTCTGTCTTAAATGCATTCTTGGAAACCTATTAGAAGAAGACCTCAATTTAATGTGCAACATTAGGATAAGCTCCTGCAACAACTCTCCATCCTGACTGCACCTTCACTTCCAGTCCCAGATCTCCTATGCGGGACGTGCTGAGGCAGCCCACACTCCTCTCCAGTGAAATGGCATGGAGTCCTTTCCTTGGGTGGTCAGTTCTGAGACCTCACAGCCTCCATCAAGCATGCTAATAAAGTTTTCGGCAGCTGGGTGTATGATGGTCTATCAAGCACCACCACAAAGCAAAGTGTTCCGCACAGCAGGATTCACTCATTGCTAGCTCATCTCCACCTTCTAACTGCACAGCCCTTTTGGCCCCTTCTGGAAATGACTGACAAAGCAACACAATATCTAACTGTGCCAAAAAATCAGTGCAGTGCCACTGTGCAGTGCCACAGGCTTACATCAGTGTGACCCTTGGCACTTTGGCTATTACCCAAGAAGTAACACCAGCTTCCTCCAGCCCAGGTTCTGCCATGGCGGGAAGCTATGGCACAAAGCACCAGGAGAGGCAGAGAAGCAGGCCTCAAACCAGGGGTGCTCAGAGACCCAGGCAGGTCTCTTGCATGTTCCAAGTTGTACCAAAAACTTGATGAGAAATATCAGACAGTCGTAAACGTCGCAGATGCTGCTAACGTGCCTTAGCACCACAGGACTTCCAACCCAGACTGCAGACATATCTCTGGTGGAAAAGATGAAGGCAGAAGCAAAAGAACAAGGAGGAATCCACAAGAAGGGTCGGATGGAGGAACCTGGGAACTACAGGCCTGTCAGCCTGACCTCAGTGCCAGGGAAAGTGATGGAGCAGATTATCTTGGGGGCAATAACTGCGCACCTGAGGGATGGCCAAGGGCTCAGGCCCAGCCAACATGGATTTAGGAAGGGCAGATCCTGCCTCTCCAACCTGATCTCCTTCTATGATCAGGTGA
>WBNM01028993.1:0-58736 GCA_013399055.1 Ramphastos sulfuratus | reverse complement strand
GAGGTTGTGGCTGCTCCCTCCCTGGAGGTGTTCAAGGCCAGGTTGGAGGAGGCCTTGAGTGAGCTGTACTAGTGGGAGGTGTCCCTGCCTATGGCAGGGGGTTGGAACTAGATGATCCTTGAGGTCCCTTCCAACCTTACCATTCTATGATTCTATGATTTCTCCTTTTACTCAGAGCATGGCCCTTTGGATAGAAATCAGTCCAAGGCACAGAAGCCCACCCATAGTACATGGGAAGCAGCAGGAATGAGTGGAGGGAGGGACAGAAAAAAGGGCTGCTTTCAGCTAGAATACATGGTACCAACGGAGAGCATTCCTGTGTCAGGGCGAAGGACTGATCATTAAGACCTTCGTTTTGGAGACTTTTCTCATCCTTATCCCAAACTACACCAGAGCAGACAGCAAAACAATTCCTGTGCTGGACTCCAGAGCCCCAGCAGCAGGAATATCCCATGCTGCATCTCACCTGCCCTCTGACCAAGTATCCTCTTGTGCCCTGCCCACCCCTCCAGCACACAGGACCACCAGCATCTCACACTGCCTCCTGCCATTGCTGGGAAAGCAAGGTCTGGCTTTTCTAACCTGTCTCAAAAACATCTCAAACGTGTCAGTTCTGGAGTACTTGTAATGGCTTGGTTCACTGTGCTGTTATTCTTTCTCAGCTCCTTCAGCTTGCTAGCTCTTGAGTTACCTGTCAGAATGCAAAGCTCCTTTATTTCTTCCGTCATCACTTGGGATGAGCGTCCTCAAGGGACTGAAGTGTTTACATTTTGTTCTGATGCTTTGAGCTCTATTTCAGCTGTCAGATGAAATTCATCCTGGTGTAAACCCAGAGTAAATCCCAAGTAAGTCTAGTAAGTCACTGAAATTACTTCAAAACCATATGGCATGTAGGATTTGACCCTGAAATTGCAATAGGCTTTGCTTCCAGCCCATCTAAGTCCCAGTCCTTTCTCAACCCATCAGCTGGAGCAGCTGCCCATGAGCTACCCACACAAACCCAGCAACCCCAGGCAGTGGAGCAGTGAACTTCTGGGGCACAGTTTGCTGAGGAAATGAACAGAGCAGCAAGGCAACAGTCATAGCCAAGGAATACAGGGTGGGGAGTGTCTTTTGTTGTCCTGGGTTTATTGTAAGCTACAAGCAATTTTTTGTTTTGATGCCAGCTCACAACTTCCACTGGCCTACGGGGGAGCTCACAGGTGTCCAAGGACTGGAGACCCCTCAGGAACAGTCAAGTTGTCAAACAGCTTATGTCTCACAGCCATTTGAGCCAGAGCACTTCTACTCCCTCCCTTTGTGCTAGGTTTGACTCAGAAAGGCAGAAGTTAAATAGCATGTGACATGAAAAATGTGAGGGGTGATCAGCAATGAAGTGATAAAGTAAGCTGTCTCCCCTCCAAAACACCAGCAAACTGCTCTACTCTAGTCAAGCAAAATTAATAATTCACATTGAGTAATCTGGAAAATTACATCCCCTTCTGACTATGCCTGCAAGCAGCTTACACTTTGGTTTTAGTCATTATTCTTGGAAACATCTATGAAAAGTTCTTGGTCCACTAGAATTGCTGTGGGAAGCAAATTCCAGAAGGGGAATGAGCAGAACTCTGGCCAATACAGCCCAGTTTTCTGTTGGGATGCAGGCAGTGGCCAGCTGACTGTACTGTCAGCACTGAAGCATTTGCTCAGCTTCCCAGCAACTGCTCCATTTTCTCCACCAAGCAAAACGTGCAACATTTTCATATTTGATCTGAAATAGTTGGGGTTTATGCCTGCTTTAAGTTGCATTCAGCAACAGGAGGAAGTTGGATGAAGGCTTAGTGGCAGCCAAACCTGACGTTGTTATCTGACCCTCCTTGGCAATCCCCCTCCCAGAAGGGATTTGCTGATCCCCATTTCTGAAGCCTGAAGCAGCCAACCTATCTAGGGAAAAGAAGAGAAGGTGGGAGCCTGAGAGCACTTTCAAAGCATAAGAATCAGTATCAAAGTGAATGGGTCATACAGGGAAATTCATTCTTTGCTCACAGGTCAGCCTAGAAACAATATTCCAGTTGACTGATGTAAGTGATGCCATCTACAGCCTCTGCTTAGTTGGGCCACCACTGCACGTTTGTCTGTGCTCTGGCACCTAAGTGAGCCTTGTTCCTCCTTCAGACACCAGAGGTGCAGTGTTTTAATGTGGAAAATTAAGCAGTGCTCAAAACCAGTCTGAAGGCCCAGAAATCAACACAGCANGTCCTTCTTGTGCTGGGGGCTCCATGAACCACCTGAAATCTCAGCATGATTCAAGTTGGGCTTCTGATGACAGACGAAAAAAAAAAAAAATAGTTGAAAGGGGAAAACTGCAGGCTGTACTTCTCTAGAATCTTTTGTAAAGACCTTGAGAGGGACAGACCAGTGATTGAGAAGATATATTTGATCCCACATCCTTGCAGAGGATAAGAAGATCTCTCAAGGTCTTTCCTACCCTACATTTCCAGGATTTTAAAAACCACCCGCAAAGAGGTTCTGGGTGATACAGAGCCAGTGGTGAATTGCATCATCCACCCTTCTGATTTCACTAATGAAAACCAGCACAGCCAGCACTACAGATGGAGTCAGATGAATCCTGAACTTCCTTGCTTTTCTGGGATTAGTCAGACTCGTAACAGTCCTTTTAACATTTTTTTTTTCTTTGTGGTTAAATTTTTTATACCATGCTTATCATCCAGGGAGCTCCTAGAAATAATAGCAAACATGCATGCACCAGGGTCACACAACTGCTAAAATGTTAATGTCCTATATTCTCTCTGGATTCTGCAGTTCTCCTGACCCAAGAAGTTTGCACTTCTTCAGACAACAATGGAGGAAAGTTTTCTGGAACTCCACCAATTATGCTGAAATAAGGAGCTTGTGTATTTTTCATTAGTTGCAAAGATACAAAGCTCTGAGACACTAAAAGACAGATCCTGCTAATCTGGAAATTTGAGTACAGGCTAAGTCTCAGCATAAAAGGTCCTGCATTTCTACTGCTGAGCAGCTTTTGGGTTTGAATCATCTAAAGTCCTCAGCTGCCCATCACAGCATGGTTCTGCTAGCAAACATTGTCAGAGCAACAAACTGACTGGCTGGCAACAAACTTTCTGCTGGCTAAAGGGAACTGCACCATCCACACACCAGTGTCTCCCCCGGGCACAGGCTGTCCAAGCTGGAAAATGCACCCTCAATGACAAGACTGCTTCCCTTCTCTGATCCTTTCTTGGGTGATAGTGACTAACCAGAGGCTCTGAGGAAGTTTTTCCATCACTTTGAGCATGGATCTTCTCTTCCATCCCTCTCCCTCCTTCTCCTCTCTTTGAAGTCAGAGTCTCATTTGTGCAACATCCTCCCTTCCTGCAGAAATCCCTGCACCATCCCTTTCAATACAACCTCCCAATGATGCCATTTGCTCCTGATGCTCCCATCCAAACACATGCACACCAAGCCAAACATATTGGGCTGAGTACTCCTTACCCTGCCCCTCGACAGTCTCAACCTTGGGAATTACTCTGAGCCTTACACATCTCTTCCTCAGGGATCACCTTTTCTGCTTCCCTGCAGCACATCTGTCCAGAAGCTGTAAGGGTGCCAGAAGGAACTGTGTAGCAGGGCAGAGATGTAGCCCTGCCAGGACAGAGCTCTTCTTTTTGTAAGATTTTCAATAAGTTTTCTACACTGTTTGCTACAGTTTCTTCTGGGCACAGTGAAATACTTAGCGCCAGTTTTAGTCACAGCCATGCTGGGCAGCAAATGGCAAACACAGCATTAGGACACTGCTCACGTCTCAACCTCCTGGCTTGCTGCAGCAAGGGTCAAGTTAACTTTGTCAAATGAGCAGGAAGGCTGGACAAGGGCAGGTAGGACCTGCTGTGGAGGACAGCACTGGAGTGGGGTGGTGGTGTGGTGTGTGTGTGTTTAGAAGCAGCACCCAGTTTCTAAAGGCTGCCAATCATAGAATCATAGAATGGTAAGGTTGGAAGGGACCTCAAGGATCATCCAGTTCCAACCCCCTGCCATAGGCAGGGACACCTCCCACTAGTACAGCTCACTCAAGGCCTCGTCCAGCCTGGCCTTGAACACCTCCAGGGAGGGAGCAGCCACAACCTCCCTGGGCAACCTGTGCCAGTGCCTCACCACTCTCACTGTAAAGAACTTCCTCCTAACATCCAGTCTAAATCTCCCCTCTGCCACTTCAAACCCATTGCCCCTCGTCCTGTCATTACAAGACCTTCTCAATTGTCCCTCCCCAGTCTTCCTGTAGGCCCCCTTCAGATCCTGGAAGGCCACTCTAAGGTCTCCTGGAAGCCTTCTCCAGGCTGCAGAGCCCCAACTCTCTCAGCTTGTCCTCATAGGAGAGCTGCTGCAGCCCTCTGATCATCTTGGTGGCCTCCTCTGGACCCTCTCCAACAGTTCCATGTCCTTCCTGTGCTGGGGGTTCTTTCCCTCACTGGAAAGAACTTCCTCCTGTCTGGTGTCAAACTGCCTTTCTCAGAGCAGCCACAAAACATGCAAAATGACACCCAGCGCTTGGAGAACTAGTGGATGGTTGAGAAAGGAGGGAGGAGGAATGTATTAAGAATGAGAGGAAAAGTAGCCTAAGTTGTGAACTTTCTATGCTCAGAGCAGCAGAAGACAGGCTGCATGCTGTCCCATGCTCCTGCTCACCACCCACGGTCACAGCAAGCGTCCATCAGGCAGCCAAGCAGCTGGCAGTGACACCACACAAGAAGGTGGACGTGCCATGGCAGGACACACTGCCCACCACCTGCATTTGATGACCCCTGGCTCTTGAGTTAAAACCAAACAACCCAACACACCAGCAGTTCATA
Source organism: Ramphastos sulfuratus (assembly GCA_013399055.1). Classification (NCBI taxonomy): domain Eukaryota; kingdom Metazoa; phylum Chordata; class Aves; order Piciformes; family Ramphastidae; genus Ramphastos; species Ramphastos sulfuratus. The sequence continues at coordinate 53,889 of WBNM01028993.1, read as the reverse complement.
CACATCTTCCCAGTGCCCACCATGATTTTACAGACATCCTTCAGAACTTTTATCACTGCAGCTTATGAATTTCTCTCATTTTAACCATTACTAAGAGTCAGAATCAAAGCTCACTTCTAGCACTTTTCTATCCATGCGACCGAGGCACGAAGTCGATTAAAAAATTCCTCAAGTTGTACTCACAGTCACACACATGCACACAAACTGAACAAAGTGATGAACATTTGGCAATGTTTGTGCTGCCAAAATTAAAATTAGGCACCCAGGCTGCACCTTAAGACAACTGGGAAGGCTGGAATCCATCAGACGGAGACGCAAAATGCCTACGTCAGGCTCTGATTCTGAAATGCCCTTGGGGAGAGGTCTGTGCTTTCCATCAGCCTCACAAGAAATGTTTGAAACGAGTTCCTTGTGAAACTCCCCAAGCCCACACATCCCCCAAGACACTGTTTATAATTTCTTATTTGCATCTTTACTAAACAAATGAGAACAGAGGGGGTCACTTTTTGAGGCCCAACAGATGACTATTGCCTTCCTACCCCTTTGTTTCTTCTGCTGATAAAAATGAAATTGTTTTTGGGTTTCCAACAGAAGGAAAGCAAAAAAGATTAAACCAAAGCAGAAGCTCACCACAAGTTCTCCCAGCAAATCACAGTCATTTTTTTTTCAATTAAAAAAAAAAAAAAGTTTTGCTGAAAAATTGCAACCACTTTTCAGTGAAGTGGCTTTAGAGCTTCTCCTAATCTAACAGAGACACCCACACAGAGGCTGCATTGTTTAACCAGCTGTAGCATCCCCCCCCCCTACAGTCCCACTGCGCAGAGCTCCTCGCAAAGCTGTGAAGATATTTATAGCCTGGATTCCCAGAAGGGAAATCTCCAAGGTGCCGCTAATTAGTTCTCCTAATGCACTGTTAATAAGAAGGGGAAACATGACTTATCTCGTGAACAACAGCTTTCTTGCTGTTTCTAATAGGAGCTAGGATATCCCACGGGAATTACTCGGGGAATGAATTCCACGGCTGAAAAGTGGATCTCCTCCAGGGTATTCCCTCAGGAGAATGTTTCACAGAATAGTTTAGGTTGGAAAGGACCTTAAAGATCATCTAAAGATCATCCAGTTCCAATCCCCCTGCCATGGGCAGGGACACTTTCCACTAGACCAGGTTGCTCAAGGCCTCATCCAGCCTGAACACCTCCAGGGAGGGAGCATCCACAATCTCCCTGGGCAACCTGTTCCAGTGTCTCACTCACCACCTGCACTGGAAAGATTTTCTTCCCAGTATCCAAGTCTAAGTCTGCCCTCCTCAAGCGTCAATTTTTTTCACTACAAGCCCTCTATAAAACAAACAAACAAACAAAAACAACAACAACAAAAACAACCCACAACACCCAACTATTCTTTCTTCTAGGTCCCCTCCAGGTCCTGGAAGGCTGCTCTAAAGTCTCCTCAGAGCCTTCTCTTGTCCACACTGAACAGACCCACCTTCCTCAGCCTGTCCCCACAGGGGAAGTGTTCCAGTCTCCTCATCATTTTTGTGGCTCTCTGGAGCTGCTCCAGCAGGTCCATGTGTCTCTTGTGCTGGGGGTCTCATAGCTGGACATGGTACTCCAGGTGAGGTCTTGCAAGAGCAGAATCACCTCTTTTGATCTGCTGGCCACAATGCTTTAATGTGGCCCAGGATGCAATCAGTCCTCTGGAGTGCAAGTGTGCATTGTTGGCTCATGTCCAGCTTTTCATGCACAGTACAGAGCTGTGACAAGTCCCACTATGATTCCTTTTGGGCTGGACAGTTCCACGGGTATTTGTGATGAGGAATTTATCATTGGAGTAAAATCCCCTCTTTATTAACAGCAGGTGACTTGGGACAATCCCACAGTAAAAAAATTTACATCCACTTCCGCTGAGAAACTAACAGCAAGCCGAAGTCTCAACAAAACATGTAGAAAACATCATGAATGCATCACAACATATCTGCTCAGGGACACCTTGGAGTGAGGAGTTACCTGCTGGAGTACCACTGAGCACACAGTGAAACCCCAACAACTCCAGTGTCACTCCCTTCTGGGCAAAGGCAAGGGATAGATTGGGATCTCTTACTGTCCTGATCCATACTGAAAGCAGCCTTTGCTTAGTGTCCTACACTAAACTTTAGTCCCCTTAAAGCACCCATCACAAATCAGAGCTTCACTTCCTACCTGGTCTCAGTCCCCTACAGAACTAAGTAGCTGTTACCCCGGCTGACCCCCACAGTTGCCATCTATCCAACTCTTCAAGAGATCCAATGCCTTAGACTAGATGTTAGGAGGAAGTTCTTTGCAGTGAGGGTGGTGAGGCACTGGAACAGGTTGCCCAGGGAGGTTGTGGCTGCTCCCTCCCTGGAGGTGTTCGAGGCCAGGTTGGACAAGGCCTTGAGTGACCTGTACTAGTGGGAGGTGTCCCTGCCTATGGTAGGGGGTTGGAACTAGATGATCCTTGAGGTCTCCTTCCGACCTTACCATTCTATGATTCTATGATTCTATTTGTTGCCTGGATAGTCATATATAGTCAATAGTAAATACATAGTCAATAGTCATTAGCATGCTGCCACAGCTCAGAGAACCAGCCTGAGTTCATCCTTTTACATCAAGTACAAATCCACATGGGTGAGCATCTGAACAAGCACAGATCACAAGAGCTATGGAAGAAGGAGCACAAATCTCAGTGGAAAGCTAAACTCTCACCCACCTCCAACGCTCACTAAAGACAGGGTTGAAAAACTTCAGCATCTAGATCTATCTACAGCCTTGTATGAGCTACACTAGCTACTGAGCCAGAGGAAATTACTGCTTGTGCTGTCTTCTCATGGACCGAATGACCAAGCAACAAGAAAGCCTTGGCTGTCCTGAGAACAGCAGCTCCCATTTTCACAGCACTCATGCAAAGAGCTCTCAGGGCCACACTCTTGAGAGCCACTTTCTACAATTGCTTACATAAGCAAAAGTCTGCTTGGGAAAAGGTCAAACAAAACAGTTTGCAGACACAGCTGGTGTGTTTTTTCCATCTAGATGTCACTGAAATGTTTCAGCATGTATTTCCTTTACCATCTCAGGTAGACTTCAATCATCTTCTTCATGCAGGTTGGTAACTGGGCATGGGGAACAATAACAATAACTTGAGGGTATCCAGGCCAATGATGGAAATGCAGAGTAAGGGATCTATCCAACTGGTTTTGTGCTATTTACTAACTGCAACCTGAAAACTCGAATTCTTGCTGGATTTTGCACATCAAATATACTACTTAGTAACTGCTTCCAAAATTAGACATTTTTTTTTTTAAAGGCAGAAACAGAACCTGGTTCTGTTAGGTCATCACAAAAGCATCAGCTGTACTGGAAATAGTCCAACTTTGCACCACCAGCAAGGCTTTCTGCACATAGGGCCAAATCTTTTCATCTCTGGCCTGCTCTATATTCTGGTGCCATCTTCCACATCTTCCTGAAACTGTCCTGGAAGTCTGCTGGAACACTCAAAAAGAGGTATTAAGAGTGGGGAAAAGAGTTCAGGAAAAGAAAAATNTCCATGTCATTCCTGTGCTGGGGGCTCCAGAACTGCACACAGGACTCCAATAAATTCAAGCCACCTCCATGTTTGGCAGCTTTCCCACTATGCCAAGAATTTATCCAACATCCCTTTTATTTGTGATGAACCAAAAGTCACATAAGACTTTGTCATGAGGAATACTGTCAATGAGACCTTTTAAATTATACACCCTGTTGGCCTTGAATCAACCCTCCCATCATTGATGTCTCTAGTCCTGCACACACACTGCAGAAGCAGATATAAATGCAGCTGTGGTCAGTGNTCTGTTAGGTCATCACAAAAGCATCAGCTGTACTGGAAATAGTCCAACTTTGCACCACCAGCAAGGCTTTCTGCACATAGGGCCAAATCTTTTCATCTCTGGCCTGCTCTATATTCTGGTGCCATCTTCCACACCTTCCCGAAACTGTCCTGGAAGTCTGCTGGAACACTCAAAAAGAGGTATTAAGAGTGGGGAAAAGAGTTCAGGAAAAGAAAAATACTTCGGTGGGAAAAAAAAAAAAAGAAACTAGTGATCAAGTTTTCTTTAAAATGACCATTGTGATGTCACAGTTTTACACCTGCTACATATTTAGGGTGGAGGAAGCCTCGCAGCCACCCAAAAGGATGTCTTCTATAAAATGGTTAANCACAGCAGAGCTGCTGCAGCCCTCTGAGCATCTTGGTGGCCTCCTCTGGACCCGCTCCAAACTTCCATGTCATTCCTGTGCTGGGGGCTCCAGAACTGCACACAGGACTCCAATAAATTCAAGCCACCTCCATGTTTGGCAGCTTTCCCACTATGCCAAGAATTTATCCAACATCCCTTTTATTTGTGATGAACCAAAAGTCACATAAGACTTTGTCATGAGGAATACTGTCAATGAGACCTTTTAAATTATACACCCTGTTGGCCTTGAATCAACCCTCCCATCATTGATGTCTCTAGTCCTGCACACACACTGCAGAAGCAGATATAAATGCAGCTGTGGTCAGTGACCACATGAGCTCAGCACTATGACTGGAAGACAACAGACACTCCAACAAGTGCTTTTCCCCCCACCCTGATTTTTGTAGTGTTACTCAAGTACTGGTCTACCAAAAAAACAGACGTTCAGAGTCATCCAGGCTACAAAAGTCCTGAGATCTGACTCTAAACACTGGTGGGTCTTCAGCAGACCAAGAGCAGCAGCCGCAAATGTTGATTTTTGCTGCAAATCTGGAGCAAGAGAATGCTGCACATTAGATTGTCCTTGCAGCACCTGAGAGCATCATGAGCTGCTAGTGATCCCTCCTACCTACAGAACGACCTTCGAGTTGCTTCAAGAGACAGATGTCAATATCATCACCTAGGTCTGTCAGTCCTTTCCATCTCATACTCATTTTCCCTAGCTCCTCAAGCATTAAAGCAAATATTTGTAGACCTCTGAACATTACTATTCTCATATTTAACTGCAGCCAGCATAGACAAGAACACACCCAACAATACCATAGTCAGAAACTGCTGCTTTTTGGGGCCCACAGAATATCTGGGTTTGCAGTGCTAACAAGAATGAATTTCTCCTCCCTTTCCAGCATAGCCACTGAGTTTTATTCACCATGAATACGAGTGCCAAAGCAATGAGTTGTCGAGTCCTTTCAATTGGGGATACAAAGACATGAAGAGTGTACACATCCGGGCATGCAAGAGCTTTAAAATACCAGCAGCTCTCCATTGACCTCAGCCAAACCATGTAAGTGAATACACTGGAGCAGAGCAAACAGAGAGGACTGACATTTTTGATCTGAGTTACCAAACTAGACAGGGTAGAAGCCGACAAAAGATCAGGGCTACCGTGAATTGCGTCCATATGTCAATTGCAAGGTAAAGACATTAAACAGGTAAATGAGCAGTGACAAACTGATGGGTGACTTCTGAGAACTGTTTGCACTTACACAGGCTTAAAAGAGCACAAAATGCAAAGGAGCTGATCCAAGAAGAAACAGGCTTTTCCAAAAAGGGACAAATAGTTACTCTGTTCTTTGCTTTTAGTGGTATTTAATGCACTTTCACTTTCTGGTTGTTTTTTTCCCCCCTGAATTTCACTTTTCATATGTATAAACATGATACCTCAAGTCTTCCTGAAATTCAGAACCCTGCAGGGTCCAAAAGCCCCCAGAGTTACAGATCAAATTCTACTCCGATCAAACGTGGTTAGTTTGAGGACTGGGGATGAACCCTCTGTCTTGCTGAACAAAACAGAGCCCAAAGCTGATGAGCCTCTCTCCCTCTTTCCACTGTTTTTCTTTCAACACGCAAGTTTGGTCCACTCCTTAAGATTTCTGACTTCCAAATAAAATCATCCTTTGAGTTCAGATGATTAGGAGAGCCAAAAGGCATTGTTTTAGTTTTTGCTACATTTAAAACCAGTTTGTTTTCCTTGAACCAGTCTGTCAAAGTCTTTTTGCAGTTCAGGCGTTATGTGAGAAACAGATTTGCCATTAAAATGCACAGTCGTGCCATCTGTATAAAAATGTATATCACAGTAATGACATAGCCTTGCAAAATCATTAATAAAAAGAAAAAAACAGGAATGACTGACACTACTCAACTCGGGGAGGGGGGAGGAGAGAGGGGAGAGACATTGACACCTTTGACTGACAAAGGGGGGAAGAGACAGCCCTGTGAAGAGAAACAGATTGATGCTTCTCCCGGATTCTTTGTCTTCCTGACAGAGTATGGGCAGCAGCACAGGCCACCTACTTGCTGTGCTAACGCCTGTAGCACGTTAGGCCAAAAGCTTTGGTGAAGTTAGCTAGGAAACATTTGCACTGCGTTTTCTTTCTCTAGGGTACAATAGGAAGAGCTCGCCATTCTAGGGCTGCTCAGAAGTCCCCTTTCTCCAGGAGCACCGCCTTGGGTCCCTCCGCAGCTTTGCCCAGCCTCCCCCTGCCCAGGCACTTGTTTCCAGGAGCACCGATTCTGAATCTCTCCACTGTGCAGGCCAAGCTCCGATAGTTCTGACAGCCCCCCTGTTGCACTGCCTCACATCCAGCTTGCTACCTTGCGAATGCCACATCCTTCAGGTTCCCCCTCTCGGGGACTATACTGTGAGCTGAGGGAACCACCAGCAGCAATGCTGAGCTCCTTCAGTGGTCCGGTAAAGCAGCACAGGCTGCCGGCAGCCCTCACGTCACACCTACTGCATAGGATTTAGGTCCAGGGTTGATGAGTGTTGGTCCCACCTCACTGTGACAAGTCAGCAGGATACTGTGATTCACAGGGGGAGATGTGCGAGTCTTCCAAAAACATGCCTGGAAGGAAAGAACTGATGAGGGCATCTGAAAAAGACGCACATATGGTTTTTCTGATGGCTCAACAGCAACCAGTTCTCTAGAATTTTCCTCAGGTCACACAGGTGAATGTTTTCCTTAGGCTGCAGCCTTCTAAAAATAGCAGGGGAAGGATTCCTTTTTGGCTGTGTTGGGTTTCACGAGTGCCCCTTGGGCTTTGTTTACCCATCATCTTGTCAACGTGGCATATGCAGCAGCTCGCTATCAGCTACGTGCTCCGCCCTTTGCGTCTGCCTGGGTGCTGAGCGACTGCAAACCCACAGCCTCTCCACAGTCCTGGGGCCCAGCCCAGGTCTTCTGCCGAGTCTAATGACATCTGCCGAAAACACCAAAGCACCAAAACAATGAAAGCCCCAAGAAGGCCTTTACAAGGTATTTGCTAGCACTCACCCCAGGGACTTCACTGTCATTTGAGAGAAAACGCAGTAATTGCGGTAGAATTATAGACTGCAGTTCTACTTAGACTTCCTAAACTTCACCTCTACCATTAGAGACCTAAATTTGGAGCAGTCCATTGTGCCACTTGGAGGAAAGCCACGAGTTCAGCATTAGTAGCTTCAGCTGTATAAAAAGAACTTTTTTTTCTTTCTTTTTTTTTTCCTTTACGGCTGATTTGTGTTTCATAAGCCCCACACTATTTTTAGAAACATGAGAAAGTAAAGTATGCATCCTTTTAAATCTGGCTTTTACTGCACCCTGTAATTTATGGTGATATAATAAGTAATTTGAAAATAAAGATTTGAGACAACATTTCAGCATTAGTGTTTTTTAAGACAAAACAAACATTCAAAATAAAACCTAAACCACGGCAATGAAATCTATCATTAAATGCCTACTTTCTGCTAAATTTGTAGTTATGGCAGCCTAAATCTCAAACATTTGTTGTGACCTCTCACAAAGTAAAAACAATCGTATTATTCACTGTGGTAGCAGACCAATATAGGGTATTATTTCATCCTGGCCTTAAGTATCCATGGAATTATACAGCATGTTCTTTTAAAAGTGTATTAATTACTCCGATGAGTCCGAGCGACTGCTGGCTTTCAGAGAGAAATGTGCATCGCCTTATCAGCTGTGCTTTATTTCTGAAGACTAGCACTTTTTAGGCTTGTTTATGCATAATACATCAGATGTGACCTGTTTAATCAGTGCTGAAGTTCTCCCCAGTTCGGATCTCTGCCTGACTTGCAGACACAAAGGCTTCTGACTCTTCAGGGAAAATTTCAGATGCAGTTTTCCTCCTGTTCGCTGTGCAAAAGCTGCTGCTGTACCGGGTGCCAAAACCCAATGCTAGACTGCAGTGAATATTATGTGCCAAGCAGCTCAGCTCAGGCCCTTAGCTTGCTCCAACAGCCCTCACGTCACACCAAGCAGCACCCTACGTGTCCCCATTTATGGCACAGGATCTTTCTGAGAGCAGCAGCCCAGAGAAACAGCCCCAGGATGGGATGCAGGCATGCAGCAGATCTTCCTATTCGTGCACTTACAAGAGCCGCTTCTCTGCCTCTGCTTTTCACCCAGCACTAATGCCACTTGGGCATTACATGAGCTGATTGTTACCACCTTGGCTGTAAAGAAAAAGTGGAGTGGAACATCTCCTTTCTGAGGAAAGGCTGAGGGACTCTTTAGTTTGGAGAAGAGGAGCCTGAGAAGTGGCCTCATTCACGTTGATAAAGATGTGAAGGGCAGTGTCATGAGGACAGAGCCACGCTCTGCTCAGTGACGTCCCACAACAGCACAAGGGGCAATGGGTGGAAGCTGGAGCAGAGGAGGTTCCACTTGAACATAAGGAAGAACTTTTTTCATTGTGAGGGTGACAAAACACTGGAATGGGCTGCCCAGAGATGTTGTGAAGTCTCCTTATCTGAAGATATTCAAAAGTTGCCTGAATGTGTTCCAGTGTGACCTATTCTAGCTGAGCCTTCTCTGTCAGGGGGGCTGGACTAAATGATCTTCCAAGCTCCCATCCAACCCATAATACTCTGTGATTCTGTAAAGAATGGAAATATCATATTGCAGAGTTTCCCAGAAACTCTGGGAAGTGATACCTGCCAAGTGATACCTATTTTCAAGGCCAGCTAGCATAGGAGNAGCAGAGTAAAGGGGCAGAGTAAAATGAACATTAGAAGTTTTCTTCAGGATAGAGAGAAATTTGTACATAGAGGAGTCTACCAATTTTCTTCCTTTTAGGATGTCTGAAAAAGGTAACAGTCACAGAAGAAACTGATTTTGCATCAAAATCTTCCCATCTTTTGGGCTCTCTCTCTCTCCCTTCCTCTCTCCATCCTGTTCCTCACTCAGTACCTAAGCTGATAGCTTTTCTTTTTCTTTGGTTTGTTTTTCCTTCAGGCTTTTTGGTTTTGTTGTTTTTTTTTTTTTTTAACTGCATTAGGCCTGGATGTAAGGTTTAAAACCAAAACCACCACACACACACCACCCTCCCAAAACCCCCACCCCAAACCAACCCATTTGACAGCAAAACTTTGCGTATAGTAAAGAGCCAAGCGCTCCCCTGGAGCTTGTATGGTGGAGAACGATTAATCTGTGTGTAATAAACTAATTTCCTCCAAGTCATTCCATCAGCTTGGTCTCAGTGGGCTTTTAATGGTGAGGAGCAGTTTGGCACAGCTTAAGAGCTGGTGGTGGATCTTCTCTAGAAACCTCCTCCTGCCTTTGGAAGTCCTGCAGCAGTCAGACTCAAACATCTCTAAAAACAGCTACCTGAAAGGAGACTGTAGTGAGGCCAGTGTTGACCATTCCTCCCAAGTAACTACCGACAGGACAAGAGGTAATGGCCTCAAGCTGTGCCAAGGGACATTAGGTTGGACGTTAGGAAAATTTTCTTTGCTGAACAAGTGCTGAGACTTTGGAACAGGCTGCCCAGGGAGGCGGTGGAGTCACCATCCCTGGAGGCATTAAAAAAACAAGTAGATGTGGCACTTTGTGACAGGGTCTAGTGGCCACGGACATGTTGAGTAACAGCTCTTAGAGGTCTTTCCCAACCTTAATGACTGCATGATTCTATCTAGTACTGCTGCTTTTGTTCTTTAAATCCATCATAGCCCTGTACTATGAACCATCCCAGCACAGTACCACCACATGTGAACTCTGATTTCAACTTGCATGTGCATCTCAGGGGTAAAGAGAAGGTCTTCCCTGTAAGAGAGACAAATCATTTGATTTTGAGAAGGCAGAGACAACTAATCATGTATTTTGGAGGGCAAACAGAATCTGATCTACTAAGCAGAGCAAAAGGTGGCATGCAATCTGATCTCTAAGCTTATAAAGGGACAGTGAAGCAGAAATGGCTACCTATGAGTGCTTATGAACAAGCTCTACACAACCAGATCACCACTTCAGGTGCACAGATAGTATTTAGCCATTTAAAGTCTTCCCTGAATTTCAAAACATTCTGGGGCTCTCATCAACCTCAGAGCTGCCAAGTGCTCACCTTCTCTGACAGCCCAAAGCATCTCGCTCTAGAAGTCTGAATCCAGACTTTCGTGGCTTGAGACCCATCAGTCTGCTCACCTCTCAAGCAGCAAGTGTGAGCTCTACAGCAGAACATGCCGAGATTGACGTTCTCTGTGTCTACAACCACACCAGCTTGCTGACTTCAGTCTGGGTTGTCAGGTGCAAACAAGGAGAGTTTAGCTCTTGGCTTTTTAGTTTTTCAACTCCTAAAGCTTTTGGGTAGTGGTGGTGGTGGCATAAACCAAGAAAAACATCCACATTTAGAGAGAGAAAAACACTTCCATGTTTTTTTCCCTTTTTTTTCAGCCACTAAACAGATTACTCAGGTAAAGAATAAGCTGAAAGCTTGTAATTAACTGATCTTTAGTATGGCTTTTTGCACCTTGCAATGCAGTATTTGTACCCACTTGTAATGTTTTGTTTAATTTTTAAGTAGCTTTAACTTTGGTATCACTGGCACTGACAACAGTGCAGAGGAGAAGGACCTGGGGGTCATGGTGGATAGAAGGATGACCATGTGCCCTTGTGGCCAAGCTGCCCCATGGTATTCTGGGGTGGATTAGAAGGGCTGTGGTTAGTAGGTCCAGAGAAGTTCTCCTCCCCCTCTACTTAGCCCTGGTAAGGCCACATCTGGAATACTGTGTCCAGTTTTGGGGTTCTCAGTTTAAGAAGGATCTCAGGGAACTGCTTGAAAGAGTTCAGCACAGCGCCACAAAGACGCTGAAGGGAGTGGAACATCTCCCTCCTGAGGAGAGGCTGAGGGAGCTGGGGGTCTTTAGCCTGAAGAACAGGAGACTGAGGTGATCTCATTCATGTTTATAAAGATGTGAAGGGCAGTGTCAGGAGGACAGAGCCAGGCTCTGCTCAGTCCAATGATAGGACAAGGGCCAATGGGTGCAAGCTGGAGCAGAGGAGGTTCCACGTGAACATAAGAAAAAACTTCCTCTCTCTGAGAGTGACAAAACACTGGAGCAGGCTGCCCAGAGAGGTTGTCTCCTTTTCTGGAGACATTCAAAACCCACATGGACATGCTCTTGTGTGACCTACTCTAGGTGATCCTGCTCTGGCATGGGGGTTGGACTGGAAGATCATGCCAGGTCTCTTCCAACCCCTAACATTCTGTGATTCTGGGAACTTTTTTCCCCTCAGTGATAATTTTCTCAAAACATTAATTTGAATTTGTGATGAGAGTATAAAAAGATAAGTAGAAAGGGCAAAGAAAGAGAGGGGAAAAAATCCACTTTAACGGTAGCTGACAACTTTGAGCAAGATTGAAGACAAATGCTGTTGTCTACTTACTTGAATACTAAATTGCCTGTCTCTGATGGCCTCACTCTGCAGAGCTGAGCCCAGGAGGTGGGCAATTTGTGGAGGACAGCTTGGGCAAATGCACAAACAGCACCTGCTGCATTTCTTTTTAGCCCTGAGACAGCCAATTCATTCTCAAGGACCAATGAGAGCTTCTAATTCTTTCTTACTGGAGCTCTTGCTCTCTTTCTCTCTGGAACAGCTAGTTGAAGAACGAGTAAGTGCAATAAGTGATGCTACACACAGACTAGTGTGACTTATGGAGATGGCAAGTCCTCTTGCCAGCCTGAATTGGCAGCTGTGACAGAGGAGAGGATGCAGCACTTCTCAAGGAGGTAGCTCCACAGCTCTCAGGTACTGGGTTGCAGATCACTCAACAGCAGAGCATCTCTCCTACCCTTTTCCAGGTACCTCAGCATTTTTGGAACACTTAAGGTTTGAGAGCAAGAGGTTAAGAGGTCTCTGTTCCTAATAGCTCTTCCTCATCCCTCTCTTTGAAATCAGTGAAACTCTTCATATTTATAGCTTGCTTTTCCCTATAACTAAATATAGCCCTGGAGGGGAGAAGGGGGTTAAAAAAGCTTTTAGACAAAATGGGGTGAACCTCACCAAAATGTGGGGTTTATGGGGAAATTACTTATTCCTTTTCATAAATCCAGAATGCCATTTAAACTATCATTGCAGTAGCACTTGTTAAGCTGGGAGGAGATACTAAAAATTCCAGAACATTGATATAATTTAGAGAACAAACAGGGCAAGCAGACAGGGAACTGATTCCTTTCTAACTTACATAGTAAAAGAACTTTGAAAACGTTGCAGATGTTTGTGAAAATAGATTTTACTATCAAGAATAAAGAAAAAGGGGGGAAAAAAGCCCCAAACCAACAACAACAAAAATGGCTGCATTGTGCTGTACTTGCCTTGGAGGAGTAAGGAGACCCAGGCGGGGCTTATGGTGAGGCATTATGTGAAATACCTCATGCTGAGCTGTTCCTGAGCCTCAGGGCTCCCTGCCATACTAATGAAAGCACAGGCACACATCATGTTGAGCTGGCAGCCCATCCACTGCCATGGCACAGACGCTGGAAGCTCCTGTAGTACCTAGTTTTGCTCCGACCTGTACAGCAGGGCTGACTCCCTGGGAAACCAGCAGGCTGTAGGTGTATCAGCAACACCTAGAGAGAATGCACCATTAATCTTTCAAATAAACCTGCTCTCTACAGCTCTGAGTAGATCATCACAGCTCACTTGTTTCCACAAATGAATTTGATGTCTGCCAGGCACGTGCATCGCCTGCAACCATGTAGTCCATTCACCCTGCAGCTGCCACTCACCCAGGGTATGGGACACCGTGAGCACACCGGGGAGGCTCAGAAGCACATTTCTCAGCTGAATTGGCCTTCTGAAGGAGACAACCTCCACAGCCTACCACCTGCTGGTGGCACGTTGCCCCTTTCTCCTTCCAGTGGCCTCTGACTACACTTGCTCCCTTAAAACAGGCAGGTGACTGCATTGGCTTGAACTAGACAGATGAAAGTAAAACAGTGCAGCAGAGGCAGCCAGCTGCACTTGTGTGCTTCTTAGCTCTCCCTATCTCAGCACTGCCTTCACAGTATCACAGTATAAGCAAGGTTGGAAGAAACCTCAAAGATCATCAAGTCTTTGGCTCTTTGCTCATAGGGAGCAGTGGAAGGAAGAGCAGGTTGTGTGATTCTTTATTCTGGTGCAGGAGATGCAGAAAACATATGTGGAATAAGGGAAGGGTTGCAAGCAGAGATTACCAGCAAGCAGGACCGTGTGATGGCAGCAGGATGCCCAGCAACTGGACTCCTCCCTATGGGAGGGCAGCCGGTTGGAGAAGGGAAGCACAAAGAGCTACAAAGGCTGACCTACACCACACAAGGAAACAAGAGTCCTGCTGAGTCCAGGGAGACCCCTCCAAGCTGAAGATTGCAGAGAAAAGTACTCCAGACCAACACAGTTTTTAAAACTGAAAATGACTTTTCAGTCTTAAAGTAATTTCAATGCAGAATGTATAATACACAGGGGAAAAAAAAAACAACTTTTCCACTAAACAGGCTTTTGTACCACCTACAACCCAGGATTAAACTTCAGAGCCGGTTACACAAAGGATTTCTGTAAAGAAATCAATCAATCACTTGTCAAGCGTGGGTTCAGCACCTCTGAAAAGCAGGACATTTCTCAGGTACATGAAGACATGAGATCTTTATTTAAACCACCCTCAACCTGTTTTGCTCAAGTCTCTGAAAACTGTGACCTAAATGCCTTTGAGGAGCTTGGATTTCAGTCCTAGCTTCTCTAGGTCCAAGATCACCGCTCCTCAGCATAGGCAGTTCACCTTTCCTGCAGTCTGTGTGGGAAGGGAAATCCTGCCACCCATGCACCAGCCAGCTTCCATGCCATCAGCTGCTCTAGGTGCTGTGGGGGTTGTTGGGACCTCCAGCCATCTTTGGGNCTGCACACAGGACTGCAGGTGGGGTCTGAGGAGAGCAGAGTAAAAGGGACCTCTGACATACTGCTCCCCTCTTTCAGCCTCATTAAACTTCTCTTTTATCCATACTTTAAAGCCCTTTGTAACAAAATTAACTGTCCACAACACAGGGATCCAAAGAAAAAAGGTGGTTTAAGTTATTTATAAACTTCTAGGACTGTTGTCTCACAGGTATGGTCAGAGCTCCTGAACAGTCAGATCTCACTTTCATTTATGTTTTGTTATTTCTTTATTGTATGTACAGAGGCAGAGTGGACAGGATTGATCCATCAACCCCTTCAGCCCACTGTGGGTAACTGAAGAGAGTATCACCTCACCTGAAATAACTTCAGTCACAGAATCACTGAATGCATTAGGATGGGAGTGGCTCTTAAATGGCACCTGGTCCAACTGCCCTGCAGTCAGCTGGGACACCTTCAATTAGATCACATTGCTCAGCACCACATTGACTCTGACCTTAAATGTTTCCAGACACGGGGCCTCAAATACATCCCTGGGCAGCCTGTTCCAGTGTTTCACCACTCTCATTCTAAAGAACTGCCTTCTTATGTCCAACCTAAATCTACTCTGCTCCAGTTTCAAACCATTGCCCCTCATCCTATCCCATAAAGACAGTCAAATCCTTTTTTAATTGCACACCAAGGCCAACAGCCCATGGAAATAATTGTATGGTTCAGACCAAGGGCTCAAATCAAAGCCTGTCACCAGTTTTAACTTGCCTTATTGAGAAGTCTCTGCTGCAGAGAGCCTCCAAACTGGGAGTTAGAAAGCAAGTGGAAACACCAGTGGCCATTGTAGCCACTTTAGAGCATGACTCCATATCATGGCTGTTGCAGGGCCAGATCAGATGCCTGACTATGGGAAGCAATGGCAGGCTGCTGGAGGCATAGGGAAGGGCCTCCACAGCTGCCCTCGAAGTTTTGCCCTCTTTTACTGAATCACAGAATGACTCAGGTTGGAAGGGACCTTACAGATCATCTACTTCAACCTCCCTGCCATGGCAGGGACACCTCTCAACTAGACTCAGTTGCTCAAGGCCTCCTCCAACCTGGCCTTAAACGCCTCCAGGGAGGGGGAATCCACAACTCCCCCAGGCAATCTATTCCAGAGTCTCGACACCCTCCTACTGAAGAACATCTTCCTAAGATCCAGTCTAAACCTAGTCTCCCTCAGCTTAAAACCATTACTTCACGTCCTATCACAAGACACCCTTATGAAAAGCCTCTCTCCAGCCTTCCTGCACGTTCCCTTTCAAGTATTGCAAGGCAGCTCTAAGGTCCCTGCAGAGTCTTGTCTTCTCCAGGCTGAACAACCCCAGCTCCCTAAGCCTATCCTCATAGCAGAGATGCTCCAGGATCATCTTTGTGGCTCTCCTCTGAACTTGCTGGTGCAAAGGAACCACTATCTGTCTGCAAAAGCAGCGCTGGCGAACACCTGCAACTCCCCTGGCTGTGCAAGGACAGCAGCAGAGACAGAGACCTCGCAGCCCCAGCCGCCGCAGCGAGTGCCGTCTCAAAGCACCGCAGTGGCTGCAGAGGGTGCTGCCCTACCCTGGGGCTCTGCACCTGTTGCTAGGCTAGGGCTGTGCCCAGCAGAGGTGGCCTTTCAGCAGGAGCATCAGCTGCCCAGCATCAGAGAGACTTGACTGCTTCAACCATGCGTACAAAAATACTTTTACCATCAGGTACGGGGTGCTTGGAGGCTCAGTATCTGCTGCTTTTTGCTCGTGGCTGCTANGCATCTCTGGAGGGCTGTGATTTGCCACCTTCAGATTTATTTACATTTGTGTCTCAAGGAGAGTGGCAATTTGCCAGCGTTGGAAGTGCTTAATCGGATCTGATGGGCAGATTAATTAGCGCAGGCTGCAGCACTAGTTGCCTTCCAGGAACATTACCTTCCTTTTTTCTTTTATTTTTTGGTCAAGGTAAAGCAGGAGAAGGTCAATGTCACCAGCATGGTTTACATTTCACTGCTTTAAATCTTTGTGGGGTTTTCGCTTCCTCCAAGTAAACGAACTTTGCTTTTATTTCTGCTTGCGGCTACATACTTCAAGTAAAATGGCACAGGGACACAAAAACCAGGAATGCAGAAAGATGAAAATCTTACTTATCCCACCCCTCCCTTCCTTCCACATTGTCCGCAATAATCCTTTTCTGCCCTCCCCCTACCCCAGCCAGCACAATCCTCTTGGTATCGTTCCATCTTTGAAAAGAGGTGGTTGGGAGTACTGAGCATTTTCATGAACACATGTATATATAGAGTTTTATAAATACACACACATTTACATTTATTTATACATATATATTTATTTATACATCTATATGTATAAATAAATATATATGGAGAAAGAGAGAGTTGCAGACACAGGATTTGGCCAACCGCAACACTAGACTGAGCAGTTAAACTCAGCTGGATTATTCTTCATTTTCACTGGCCTGACCAAAAACGTGGTGGCCAATTATGTATAGACTGACAAAGCAGAGAGAACATGGAGATTAATTTTTTATGGCTACAGGATCATTTGCACTCCATAACCTTGGGAGCAAGGCGCTGCTGGTTAATTGTGGACACACATTGTTGTCATGCCACCACGGTAAATGTGGAAGGACCTTTTGCAGCTGTCACACCACAGTAGGCTTGAGTGGCATATGGAGAGCCAAACCTCCCAGGACACCATTTTGAACAAAAAGGGGGTGGGAGGAAGTACTTTTCCAATTTTTCCACTTTCCCAACTTTTCCACCTTACAAGGTGGTGTTCTTTTAGGCTTCACACTTCAAAGGAGGTCACAACCAGCATGAGGACCAGGCACGGTCAGTGGAGTTCTAGCACTTGGCCCAAGAAAAGCCCTCACCATCTACCATGGGGTAGCAGAGGCCAGGATTTATCCCTTGTCATGTCCCTGGTACACAGAGCTACACAACACACTCAACTTTTGTAGATCAGCCAGTAGGCCAGGGGCACCTCCGTGCCAAATACTGAGGTGAGTGGATCCAGCAGCTCACTCTGAAGACTTTCTAGCTTTCTCCATTCAAACTTTCTCTAGCAATGCTTGTTTTCCATTCCTCTAGCACTCAGATTTATTGCAGCAGCACTAAGGGGAGACAGAAACCATCTCCAGCACTGTCTAGTATCCTGGTTTTGCAGGTAGATGCAAACTGCACCCACTCGCGTCCTATCACAAGACACCCTTATGAAGCAGCCTCCTAGGTGCCCCCTAGGAGGTTCCTGGCTGCCTGGAGCAGGAAGGATGGCTCACAGGAGGGGTGGGAGAGAACCACACAAAAAAACGTTCAGCTGCTCTTGCCCAATGAAAAGAAACTGGGTAGGACTCAGCAAAGCAATAGAGCTAAGCACTTTAGGTTGAACATAAACGGTTGTGACTTTTTTTTTTTTTAAACTGTATCCTCCCTCTCACACATACCTGGAGAAAGAAAAAGCTTTCCACAGAAGGAATGACCACAGCTCCAGAGCCAAACCCTTATTCAATAAAAGCAGAGAACACATTTTCACATTTCCCTATTTACTCTGACTCATTTTAAGTAAGCTGAAGGTAATTTTTCTGCACATTTACAATGCTGTTTCCAATACACGTGGCACCCAATAAAACCCACCACTGCTGCTCCCTGCCCAGGGCTGTGCTCCAGTTCCTCACACGCCCTGCACCTACTGTCAGGAGGTACGGCTCTACCACTGCAGGTCAGGCTATGTCAGGGCTTCGATTCAAACCTGCTCTTGGATGGGTGTCCCAGGACACAGCTTTGCATTTAGCTGGGCTTTCTTTCACACACTGGGACAAATTCACTTCCCTCTATGCTATTTAAGGAAGGAAAATAAAACAACCCAACCAACCAACACCACAAAAGGCCAACAAAACCATATTCTTGACTAAATAAAGAGGAATGGGTGGAGAGGAAAAGTTCTGCCTTTTGTTTGAACACGTGTTTGTCTTTAATTGTCTCCAAGGGTCCCAACTGCAGTGGGACAGGTGGCTACAAGATGCTAACTGTTCTCCAGAAGCATCTCTTGTGCGTGTTCAGTTTCCCACTGCTGAAACTATGGCACAGTTTACTCCAGGGCCACCTCCCCTTTCCACAACTGCAATTTATAACCACGGAGCTGGCACCTGTAATTTTAAACCTGTGCTTGAACTGTGGGCAAAAGTCAAGTATCCTCTGTTGCTGCCAAGTCACAGAAGAGGTAGTCACATCCTTAGAAATTTCAGCAGAAGGAAAAACACCATCCTGCAGGTACAAGGTGCAAGATACACCCAGCTCCAGGCAAAGAAAGCAAGTTTCCAGCTGTTTTCAGTGACAGTGAAATTTCTTTGTTCCTCTGGTTATGAGGGAAACTTTTCTGAGCAGGGATATAAGACAAGCCTGGTGGCTGAAGCTGCCTGAATGCTCCAATAATAGTGAGGAGAGGCTGAAGATGCTGCCTTTAATCAAAAAGGAGTGTTCAGGCTGCAGTTTAATGATGACAATGTGAATGTCAACACTGTTAACAGTTTCACTGCTGACCTGATTAGCAGAGGAACGCAGCAGCCAGTCCAGAGCGTGGGTAACAGGAGTACTTTCCCACCCCTTCACATCCACTCCATCACTTGACTCCAACTTAAAAGAACTGCTAACTTTGATAACAAGCCAGATAGTTCATTGGCTCAGTCCTTCCCCTGGAATGGCAGCAGCTGTTACATATTTATTTTCAAATAAAAATTTAAAAAAGCTTAAAGCAGTCACATGCACATTAAGTTTTTCTGGGCAGGGCCTGTCCTTATGTTCTGTGCTTGTAGAGCATCTAATTCCATCGGGATAATAATAATAAGGAACAACTGTGTAAGAGATTGCTGTAGCATGAGCTGACACAGTGGTCTACTTGAGATGAGCCTAAATACATTTCCAGTCCCAAGCACTGCCTTATTTCTGCTGTGTGAGCACAGCCCAGAGCTCCTCCTTGTTGTTACAGATCTGACTCCACAAAGCACATTCCATGTGAATTTTTATTTATAGAATTAATAACTTCCAACACAAACCGGGCTCCCAGAGCAGCCTCTAGCCTACTGGAAGCAGCCCTTTACTGTCACCAGGCCAAGCTGCCCATTTTGAAATTCCCTCTCTGAACAAACTTACACCTACATTCATTTAGAGTGACTGCTGGGGTTTTATTGCTAGGTTACAGGGGAGAAACTTTGTTCCAGAGTTTCAGAAGCTGGGACTCTGTTTCTCTCACAGCTGCAGCTCGCAGCAACCAAAGTGCCTTAATTGCTCCAAGATATCATATGTATATATGTGCACATATGAGAAACACTTTCATTCTTCATTTTCAATGCATGTCAGTTATTTACTGAATGAAAAACAGCCTTACAAGGACGTTACAAAGTTCAGTCCATGAAGTATTGTGAAGATGAGAAACTCCAGTCACCTATTCCATAAGCTATTAAAAGGGGTTCTCTAACACCTCCACCTACTGTGGGTGTCAAACCACCTTTCCAATAAATATAAAAACCACATAGCAAAAGGACTAAAGCTCCTAACTATGACAAGTCTTAAGAAAGAAGAATAATTAAAGACCTTCTGTATGCAGCTATCAGGTGAACTTGGATCCTACTCTACAGAGAGTACAAAAACTAAAATCTGACTCACGTGACAAATCCTATCCTGGTCCAAGCCACAATTATTTTGGTTCTCAGAGCATTAACTGAAGACATGAGGCACTGTAGGAGTTCACAGACTCAGCAATTGCAAATGTCAAATGAACCTAAGCCAGGTCTCCAAAAGCTCTGGGCTCACCCTGCTCTAACAAAGAACTGTAAAGCTGTCCACTCCTCATGCCAGGCAATAACCACACAGGAATTGTGATCTCGAAGTAGACGAACATTGATTTTAGAGATCTGTTAGCCTAGTGTTCGTCGGGGTTTTATTGCTCCACACCATCCTCCATTTCTTTCCCTAAAGCTCCTGAACCTCAGAAAACATTTCTGCATTCTACATAGAAACAAAGATTTTAAGCAGGGGTAGAGAAACTCCTGAAAGAGGACCACAAGCAACATACCTCCTCAAACCACAAATCTAAGGGTAACTGTGAAGACTCTCAGCTTATGCCCACTAAGTCTTCTATCTATAATCTTCAAAGAAATTATCTGAAAACCACAGTAAGTGGATGGGCTTCTCTTAACTCTCCTGGAGCAGAGAGCTTCATCTCAGACCCTAATGAGTAAAAAAAGGTAAGATCAGCCTAACCAGGCTTCTAGATGGGGCAGCCACCCCCTGTGCATTGCTGTGAGACCTCGTTTTACCAGAGTGCCTTGGGTTCCAGGCTCAGCCACCCCAGTACACAGCACAAGGCATGGCATCCAACTGCTCTATTGCCAGGCTGGTTTGCTTTGTTAGCCACAGGCAAAGGACACACCAAAAACATCAGCACTTCTTTGTAACAGATTTGCCCCTTCTCTTCCTGTTGCTGACTACTTGGCATTAGCAACTCACTGAGGTGAGGCAGTAGCTACTGTAGTCCCAGTGCCACAGCTCCTTCAGGCAACAGCTAAGCAGTTTGGAGGACACTCTTGTCCTTAACAAATCCATAGAAGGAATTAGGCAACGGTCATCAGTGCATCACAGTCATGAGAGTTTCATCCATGCAGCTAATAGCGGCCACCTAACAGTACAGTTGAAGTGTCTGCTCATGGACCACTAGTGTCACCTACATGGACTGTGGTTTAATAAGGAACACAGGTTTCATGTGGTTTAGCAAACTAATAGATTGACTTGTGAAACTCACAAAATTAATCTTGCATCCTCAGAAAACCAATACAGTTAGAAGGAACTTCTGTTCTCATGGGAAAAGCAAATTCTCACCATCTTGAAACAAAGCAGAGCTGAAGCTGTGCAGGAGTTAGGCTTGGAGCCACCCCAGGCCCTGCAGCACCTGTTGCAGCAGATACCTCACAGAAAAGAGTGTAACAGAACTGAAATCAGGGAGGCAGGCAAGGACAGCATCCACTGGTGTTAAACAGTGTCCATTATCCATATTAAACTAATGTGATACAGGTGAACTCGGGAAAACCTGCCTACCAAGCAAGTCAGACAAACTCTGACCAGGTTCCACGTGCATGGGACATTAATTTAATAGGTAATAAACGACAGTAAATCAAAGACAAGCTTTTCTTATGGCCAGGTTTGCCTTAAAGCATTACTGTCATTATCAGCAGCAGGACACCTACCATTTAGAAGCAGCACAACCTACATCACAGAAAAGACAAGCAAAAGCCAAAAGGTGCAGCCCTCGTTGAATGGGTGGAAGGAACAGGGCACTTGAGAGACAGAAATGAATAGACTGTCAGTAAGGTATCAGTGGAGAGTGGCTGAGGGAGCTGGGGTTATTCAGTCTGGAGAAAAGGAGGCTGAGGGGAGACCTTACTTCCCCCTACAACTACCTAACAGGAGTAAGGAGGGGGACAGCCTCTTCAGGACTACAGGAAATAGATGCAAGCTGTGCCAGAGGAAGATATTAGGAAATATTTCTTCACTAAAAGGGTTCTCGAACATTGGAATGGTCTGCCCAGGGCAGTGGTGGAGCCACAGCATGTGGACCTGGCACTTAGGGACACAGTTTAGTGTCGACCTTGTGGTATTGGGTCAAAGGTTGGGCTACATGAGCGTCTCTTCCAACCAAGGATATTCTGTGATTCCCTAAGATGACAACAGCACTGGTAGGCAGGCTCTGCTCCCACTGCCAGTGGATGCTGCTCACGCAGTGAAGCTTCCTCCCAGGGAGGTCTGATAAAATGCCTTTCCTCTGGGAAATGAGATGAGAGTATTTGCTCACTTTAAATACACTAAACAGCCATTAAATGACACAATTGTTTCTAGTGACCTAGAGCAGATTAAAACCAATGTCTTGAAAACAAGACAACATGTGCCAGTTCTCCAAACTGTCTTTAAAACAAACTCACCAAACCAGGAGGAATGCAAATGACAGAACAGGAAGACTCAGCACAGCAACTCAGACATCAGACAGAGCAAACCCATACAGACTCTCAGACTTTTCCAAATAGCTCTGCAAATAAAATTAACTCCTGCCTGGTGTATGCTGGTGACGAACTCGAGCAGCCACTTGCTGCTCTGCCCCAGTCGACTGCAATGTTCAGCCAGACATCCAAAATCTGCCTGGGGACTAGAATGAGCTCCCTCCATACCTGTGATCTTCCAGAGGGCCGGGGGAAAACACACAGGCAGTCACTCGCAGAGGTACAGTGCATCATAATGAAGATCAAGGACATCCTGATTGCTGCAGCAAAGTGCTGCTGAACATCTGTTAATGCCAGAGAAGGTACTTGAAAGAATGAGGACAGCTGGACTTCACATAAAGCGAACCCGCTAAGTGCTTAGGCGTGAGGCAGGCAGTGGGGCAGGTGGTTCCCGAGAGCCTGGCCAGAAACAGGCCCAGCCTGATGGGGCAAGGTGACTCCGCAGGGAGAGCAGCGCAGAACCCCCCTCACGTCAGGCCTGCAAGTTCCCAGCTGCGCTGATCCACCCAGGGGAAAGCTTCCCGGGGCCAGCAGGACAGCCTTTAGGTTTGCCACATCTCCCTTTTCTGTGGTGTAAGCCTGGTCTCCTCCCCTCCTTCCTCCTCACCCATGAAATACTGTGCCGATGAGTTTTTGCATTTGACACTGCCTGTAGCTGGAAACCGGGATTCACACCTTCCTCTACTCCCTTCTCCAAGCCTCAGAACAACTTGGATTTTCTCACAGATTAGAAACTATTTTCACTTCAGCTTAGCACTAATGAAATCATTCATAACTGTACTGCTAAATCCTTTTCTTTAAGAAATATAGGGGGAAAAAACCCAAAAACCCTAAGGCAGACCAGACCTCAGCATTTACATTTCATGAAAAAGTCGATCTGATTTTGGAATTTGGCTTTGTTGTCAGTCAGAAATAAAATACAAAAATAAAAACAATTTGTGTCTAACATTGCTGTTGATGATGTTTTCAAAATATTTTGTCTCGAAGGAGGCAAAACAAATAACAAATTTTCAGTGTTTCCTGTAAAATCAATTCAAACTCAATGTGCTTTTATGAGCCAACTTTGTTGAGGATGAACAGGTAGAGGGGAAGGAGTGGTGAGGTGGAAGGACAAATTTGAGTAGTTCTGCAAAAGACTGGAAATCAGACAGAATTACTCAGAATTAACCACACACCTCTCATTTACCTCTAGTTTTTCTAGAAACTTTAGCTCAAACATTTAATCATAAATGACAATTTCACATAGGGGGAAAAAAATGGTTTTGACAAAAATCACATTTTTGAGTTTTCTAAGCAATCCTCTGAAAACCTGTTATTTTGACACTGTCAAAACAAAATTGTTTTTGTCAGGGGCGGGGGGGAGGCGGGAAGGGAAGCACAATTCTTTCGTCTCACAAATATCAGCAATTTACCTGCTCTCGTGAAATGTTTTGATGTCAATGAAACTGCACTATGGGAAAACATAGCCCAGCTCTGGCTGAAACTAGAGATGTGCTGCCAGCTTCCACTCCCTGTGTAGCCCAGGGCAGTTGGCTTCCACCCACCTGTCCTCTCCACCAACACACCACAGAAGCAAATGAGCTATTTCTCCAGCTCCTCTTCCTGCTCACCTCATTGCTGTTGATGCTCACTCTGGCGCTGTTTTCTCTAAATCTTCCCCTTTGATCTTCCTAAATAGTCACCCTGGAGGAGACCTAATAGAGCCTCATTCCACAGAAGATAGTGTGTTTTCTTCTTTAAGCCTTTTTTGGCCAAACTATAAGATCTTTTGTAGTCATAGACTCATAGAATGCAAGGTTGGAAGGGAGCTCAAGGGTCATCTAGTCCAACCTTTCAGGGTAAGAATACAATTTAAACCACAAGGCCCAGCACCCTGTCAAGCTGGGCCTTGAAACTCATTCAAATCAATACTGGAGTGGATGAGGACAGAAGGAAAATGAGCGAGACTACATTTACTGAAAATAAGTCATGGATAATAAGCACTCAGCGCACACACATTTCAAAGTTTAAAACAGGATGCAAATAAACTGGCAAAGTATATCCCAAGAAAGGGCCACCTCCAGCCCTCCCACGTTCACCAGGGGTATTAGTGTTCCCTGACCCCCAGTACAGCCCAGAGTTTGGGCTGGGGCACATAGGTGGACTGTGGTGTTTGTCAAGAAGGTGTGAGGAGCTGCTGCGGCGCTGCACAGAGCCATCACTCTCACCAGGGTACAGCTACAAACTGCGTGACGAAGTCTTTTGTCTGGTTGCTCTCCTTCAGAGCAACTGCAGCTGCCTCCCTGTTCCGGCACAGGAGCTTGAAGTGATTATAACTTCCTCTAGAAACTTAACTCCCTGACTTTCTGATTTTTAACACCCAAATGGAACACAAATTCATATTATAAAAGAGTAGCAGAGATTAAATAAGGCAGAATTCATTAATGTGCCAAAAATATGTGCCAATGTGTCTCCAACTAGTTAAAAGACAAATACACAGATTGATTTTTTTTTTCCTCCCAGTACATCCCACATTGCCTATTTCCTAAAACCTTCTGTCAAATGCATAATCGACTGCTATGTCTTCAAAAATAGCACTTTTTATAATCATTCATCTAGATATTTGGGAGTGGATGGTGCACTGTCTGTCATGCCCATGCAAAGCATCTCTGCTGACACTCTGGACAAGCACCTGGTGCTACCACACCCTGTGTGGAAATGGGTGGCAAGTGGGAGAAGCTGGCTGAGAGGACATGGCAGAAAGGGCAGCCTTGCACCATGGCAAGAAGGGACATCTGCAGCCTCCAGTTCCCCACTTCTTGGCAGGTGGGGAACCAGCTCACACATGTCTTCTCAGGTCTACGTACCTACGAGAGAGCCAGCAGGAACTCTGGAGGGTGGCAGGCCAGACAGACAGGAAAAGCACCCCATGCAGAGGAAAACCCAAGAGAATCAGCTTTCCTTTATAGCTGCCAGAAGATCACACTAACTTCCCTGCAGAATATTTTAGCACAGAATCACAGAAACATTCAGGATCACCAAGCCCAACCAATAACCCTGTTCCACAAGGCTCACCCTAAACCATATCCACAAGCACCGCAGCCAAACGACTTTTAAACACATCCAGGGTTGGTGACTCAATCACCTCCCTGGGCAGCCCATTCCAATGCCTGACCACTCTTGCTGGGGAAAAAAAGTGTTTCCTAATATCTAGTCTAAACCTTCCCAGTTGAATCTTGAGGCCATTCCCTCTTGTTCTATCACTGTTTACCTGTGAGAAGAGACCAGCGGCAGTCTCTCCACAATGTCCTACCAGGTAGCTGTAGACAGGGATGAGGTCTCCCCTCCGCCTCCTCTTTTTCACACTAACCAGCCCCAGCTCCTTCAGTCGCTCCTCATAAGATCTGTTCTCCAGGCCCTTCCCCAGCTTCGTTGCCCTCCTCTGCACTACTTCACAAAGCCAGCCAGGTTGCCCTTACCAGACAAGGTTTCCCTGCACATGCAAGCAAAACTACCTCTGCTACAGCCACCAAAGAATCCTCATCTCAAAGGAAAACCAGCTTTCAGTTGCCTGCAGGAAGAACCCACCCACACTCCTCTTGTGAGTTCAGTGAAAGAGAAATCCCCTGTGTTCAAGGGGAGCTGTGTGCAGGCAAATCCAGGACAGGATCTCTCCCAGAACAGAGTTTTTACAGCACTTGGCCAAGTCTAGCCTCATCTCCTCAGGGTACCACATCTTCCCCAAGCTCCCACCACCTCTGGAGACATGTTAGCTGGTGCCCAGACGCAGGGACAGTTGGTTCCCCCTTACTCTGCTCAGTTTTGGAGCACCTCTCCTCTTGCTGGCAAGATTTGACTTCAGCTCTTCAGAGCAGGCATGCTCCTGGGCTGTGTGCTCTCACACAGAACTAGCAAAGCTGCATTTTTAACAACTACCTATGGAACAGAAGGGTTAGAAATGCAGAGAACTCAGAACAAGGTGAGCAGGAAACTCCTCCTATCCCTATAGCAAACAACCAACCATGGATTTTCTTTTCTTCTTTAGTGCTGCAAGAATTTACTGTGAGTTTTATACTGCTACCTCAGGGGAGCTGCTTATTGTATTTCATTTCCATTTTTACATTGAAAATGTGGATTGTAAAATTTACTATGTTATAGGTGGAGTTCAAACTCTCAGCCATTAGGCTCTTACAACCCTACTAATGCCACTTTTATAGGTGTTGGCTACAATCCGAGTTTACTCTTTCATCAAATGAATCGATGCAGCTCCCAAGAAGTGCCCAAGATTTGTGATTTTAAATAAACAGGGCTTGGGAAGTCTCCCAGAGAGTTTTCTTCTCCAAAAGGAACAACAGTTAACAGAAAAAGATCTTTAAGAAAATGACTGGTAGGAACAATGCTGCTAAAGCATAAATTGCAGGGGCAGAGGAAACAAGACAAAACTGTTCCCACTTTGTTTTTATGCGGAGTCAAAGAAACAGCTGGAAACAAAAGAAATCAATTGAAGGCCAGAAAGAAGAGATAATGATTTCTTGAGTTTGGCTTACCAATATCCAGAGCAATTATGCAGCAGTATTAAGGAGGTTTTGCACATCTATAGTTGGACTGGGACAAAACAATTGTGGCCCCAGGCCAGTTATTCCTTTGACACAGGCCAGGTTGGTTTCACTCCTTTCTAAGCTGTGCCAAGCTAAGCTGGGCCTGTCAGCTTGGCTTTCAGCTTCATCCTGCTCACCTACTACTGAAGAGACAAGACACTAGACCCAGGTCAACCTCCCTTCGCTGGAGCTGGCTGCAGGGTCACTGCAGGCTCTGCCTTGAGGCGTGAGGCACAACCGCCCAAAATGTCTCTTTTGGCAAGATCTTACTGCAAAAGGGGAAAACGTAAAAGGAAGTTCAGAGGCAGCCATGCCACAGCCCAGAGTTCTGTGTTTTGGCTCTTTCCATTCAGGTCCACACCAAGATTTCCCTGAAAATCTCCAAATGCTCCTCCCTGAGGCACTAAGCTCTCTTCCCCTCCCACAGCACTTCCGAGCAGGGCCCAGAGGCCCAGCCGCCCAGCCAGTGATGGCAATAGGAACACCTCTGCCAGCCCACTTGTATTTGCAGGTGATTCTGTGTTCACTCTCCTCTCTTCAGCAGCCACTCTGGACTGGATTGGGGCAGTGTGGCTGTCTTGTCCTGGTTGAGTCAGGATGCCTTGCACTTTGGATGGAGAACAGGCTCTTGTGAGAAACACTGCTGCAGGCTGAGCCTCTCCATCCACCAAGCACAGCACAAGCCTCTTAGCTCCCCTCTGAGCTGCGTCTGAAGCATATCACCTTGTTTGAAGGCAAAAATGAAGGCTCATACTACTCAGATATAGGACAGAGTAATAAAAATGATTAAGCCATTGTTCCCACCACCACTACTTTCTCTGGAGCTGAACCAGTGATATATAAAGATACTAAAAGGTACAAAGAAAGATAAAACACTGCCCAAGTTTTAAACAAAAGCCTGAGAAACGATTTAGGGCCACCAGTCCCAGAGCAGCTGCCAGTGGAGGAAAATGCTTGGCCCAGAGCTGAGAGGTGAGCTCCTGCAGCAGCATTATGAGGCCACTGCTCCTCTGGGCGGCAGGGAAGGCAGCAGCATGAGAGGTGAACACACACACACACACACACACACACATGAGGATTAAAGTAGAAACACTGTGCTTCAAGGAGAGAGACCTGAGCCTCAGAGGTTTTTCTGCTATTTCCCAGCTGAACTTGGGAATCTACTTCCAACAGCCAGCAGCAACAATCTATTTCTCTGTTTAAAGTCTTACCTTCTGAAGAGTAAGAACTGAAAGGTAGGAGCTCTCTGCCCCAGCAAGAGCTGCTCCAGGCCTGGCCTTCCCATCCTGGCAGTGCCAGACCCCAGCTCATGCCAAGCTACTGCAGAGGACAAAACCATACCTTGAGTTGAGTCAGTGCTCCAAGATAGGTCCTGCCAACCTCTCAGTGCTTACATGTCTACACTTCAAAATGGCTGGAAAGAAAACATTTTATGCTAGATACCAAAAGTGCTGCAATTACACTCAAGACTCCAGGACACTGTCAGATTCTTACCTGAAAAGTTAATAAATGCACTTTGTAGTCCCTATCTTTTCTTTGAAGAAGGGGAGAGGGAAAGTAAACCAGCAAAGATCAGGAGAGCTTTTTCTTTCATCACAGTCAAGCAAGAGCAGTGAAGCATCTCAACATTTTAACCTCAACAAATTCCTGCTCTCCCTTCCCCTCCTGCTTTGGGAGGGGGGGGAAAAATCATGGGAAATTGTTGAAGCTTACTAACAAAGTTGCAGAAAGTTGCAAACACATCAATATTTGGGTCAGTTCTGGAGAAACTGTTGGTGTGATGTTCTGGGTGTGCCCAGCCCTCCATACCTACAGTATCTGCTGTGACCCCACATTGCTGTGCTTTGTCCATTGTCTCTGCACTGTTTTTTGCATCCTCTCAGTCACATTACCTCTCTTTGCTGACACTGTGCTAGTAACAGACGTCCTGGCTGAGAAGACACATTTAACTGCAGGAGCTAAGGCTGTGCCTACCTGTAAAAGCAGCAGTTTGGCAAATCTTGACCTTTCCTGTGCTATCAACACCGCACACCCTGAGTGCAGCAGCAGTCCTGAGCCCCAGGTGCCAGGCACCCAGCAGTGGTTTCCCACTTCTGGTATGCAATGCTAGGAGGACTGACAGGACCTCCTCAGAAGTGGTAGCAACTCCTCTATTTCCACCCCAATGAATGTCTTCTGCATATGTTTCTTTATGTACACATGCATATGTACATAAAGGTGGTGGCCTTGGTTTATTTTGTAGGTTGTTTAGGTGTTTTTTTCCCCCAACACCCCAGTGCATTTCTCTTCCTTGAGGCAGGAAAACAAGCCCCTAACATGGTTGAATCGCCAAGCACAGGGCAGCTGTCAAACACTCAATTCATAAGCCCCTGGTCCTCCACTAAATGAGCCATTAAGAGGTCAAGGCAAGGTACTGGAATGTGTATTTAAGGCTAATGGCACTGCACTCGAATGCCTCTCAACCCCTACAACCAGGTAGCTCAGCTCAGCGGATTTCCCTCCAGCAACTCCTCAACCCCTACACCAAGCAGCTCAGCGGATTTCTCTCCAGCAGCTGCTCAACCCCTTCACCAGGCAGCTCTGCAGACTTCTCTCTAGCAGCTCCTCACCCCACGTAAGAGCTTGCTAGCCCCAAGAAGGGCATCCCTTACATGGGGAATGTTTCAAGGTGCCCTTGGAAGCAGTGCCCCGTCCTCAAGGGCAGAGGAGCAGAGGGAGCAGGACATCCAGAGAAGGTGGGGTACAGGACATTCTTTCAGGAACAGCTACTGGGAGCTTCCATGAGCAACAGACAGACAGGATTTGTGGTGAATATTCCAGAGAAGAGCAGGCATTTTTTAAAAACATTTAATCCAGGCACCCTGATCAGAGGAGAATTTATCACCCAGTAATACTGTCAGGGTGGTGAACAAAGGTCCAGGAGCTTATCAACAGCTCATCTTCCTTCCTCTGACTGCAAAGGGTCTCTTTGAATTGCACTACAAGAAACCATTCCAGGGAGTACCCTTAGCTGAAAGTACTTCATTTGTCTGTGACAGTTTGTCATAAGGCTCACAAGAGAACTGCTCAGGATTTTCTTTCTTACAACTCAATTCACAAGCAGAGCTGCTTCTATTTGTGAGTCATCTGGAGCCTGAGTATCGTACAGACATGTTTGCCAAACAGCTTAAAGAAACAATCTTTGACCTGTGGGATGCTCCCTGATGGTGACAACTCTAGCTATGCAGAATCTAAGAGCACCTAGAGAAACAAACAACAATTCATCAATGGCAAAGGATGAAATTGCACCAGTGTTACCTCTGTGTGTGACAATCCGCAAGCAGGTAGGAGGATTTCTGAATTTTCATCGATTGAGTAGCTGTTCAAAACCTTACAACCCTTATAGAACCCCCAAATGAACCTATAAACAATCAGAAATTGAACACTAGCTGTTGGTTTAGGTTTTCTGGGTTTGGGGGTTTTTTTGGGTTGTTTTGTTTTGGTTTTTTAATTCAGCCTAAGCTCCCTCAGTAATTCAGAATCTCATGGAAAGACAAATGGTCTGCACACATGGATGTGTGCAGGCATGCACACGCAGCTATGGAGAACACCAACTTGAGAGACATGCTGGGGGTCTGGCACAGTGAAACATCCTAGGAATTCCCCAAAATTACAGCTGACAATTTCCTAGCTCAAGAAAGGCTGAATCTAGAGTGGGGAGAATTCTATACCAGGCCTCAGTTCAACAGACAAAGAAGAGCTGATCACAGTACTAACAATTAGTGGTAGCTTACATACAAGTGATTGTGACTTGACTATATTTATAAATGAAAAAAAAAAAAAAAAAGAGAGCCCAAACTAGTAAGTTATACACTTGGCAGTTTAAAAACACAGCTTTACAAAGCTGAAAACAATTATGGACCAAATCAGTTAGGAAAAAGAATTTAAATAGAAAAAGATGAATGATAACCAGGAGCTACTTCAGAATGTATTACTGGATGCCCAAAAGCCACAATTAAGAAAAAAAAAAAAAAATCCAAGGCCACATTGATTAGGAACTCGACCTGGCTCAGGGGAAGTCAGAGCAACCAGAATAAATGAAACACACACACCAAAATAGAAATGTAAGGAGACAAAAAAGCTGATAGCAATAAATATAAATCCAAACCTAGGAACTGTAGAGAATTGATAAACACAGAAGAGAAATCACAAAGAGGACAATAAAGAGTTCCAGGTGTGTTGCAAACGAACTCCCTAAACATCAGTATCTGGAAGCAGGAGGCAGACTTGTCAATATTAACACAAAAAACACTTTATTGGCAAATACATACTTAAATGAGGGAGGCTATGGGGAGGGACAAGCATACATAAAAATCATAAAAATCAGGCAGCTGCTAAGATTCAAGTTTTTAGATGAATTTAATCACAAAACTTCACACCTCTTGATTTTCAATGTAACAATCCCAGCTCTCTGAGTAACTAGAGCTGATTTTCAGGATCTGTTTGGATATTGGGACAGAACTAGGTCAGTGAAACAGAACTAATGCTGAGACAAAGCTTTGAGAAGAGACAGGGAATGGCCCAAGTAAAGACAGACTTACAGAACAAAGAATCATCCCAGGCAGAACAAGTAAATACAGGATTTGATCAATTAGAAGGAAGGTAATATACCCAATACTGAGCAGGAAAGGCTTCTCAAGTTGAGCTCCTCAAACTAATTTGGCATCTTTTCTCTAAATAAAATTAATATTGCCAATAAATGTAATAGTACTGAGGTAATAGCTCTGTATTTCTAGAAAAGCAGTGGACTGCATGGCATTTTGATGAAGATACTGACATGACACAAAAAAAATGTAGCTTGGCTCCTATTCATGCTTCAAGGATGGTGAGCTGGCAAATCCCAATATATGGAAAGGAAGATCTCACTGAGCAGATGTGTTCCTAGCAGAGCCCCAGCTTCCAGCCCTACCCTCTGCCTTTCAAGGATTTGGGAGAAAACCTACAATTACTGATAAAGTAGGTTGATGATATAAGTGAAGGAGTGGTAAATAAGGAACCTGGACTGCTTTGCATGCAGGGTGCAAATGCCAGCAAGTAAGTTGTACCTTCTGGGTATCTTCTACCTTTGGAAAGACTTAGAGCACCCTGGTGGACAGCCACCCGCATAGGAACTCTCTACAGTGAGGATGTTGGCTAAATGACCAACATTCTTCTCTACTCAGCAGCAGAGGCATTGCCAGAAGTAGGGACCCCAAAGTATCCACAGCTTCGTACTAGTTGTAGCAGCACACAGCAATCCAGTAGCAATCTGATGTCTTCCTATGCAAAGGTGCTGAAGAGCTGGGACAGCTTTGCAAAAGCATCATAAAAATAACCCAAAAGATTCGGAAAGCATAAAACAAAAAGTCCTGATCTATGCAGTTAGCTAACAAGAGGCAGCACGGAATTCAAACTGTTTTACCATGATTGTGTTCCTCAACAGTCTATCCCTCAGAGATCAGCTTTCACCCAAACTGGAATTAATTCAGGGTAAACCACAGTAGGTCATAGCGAGCATGTCTTCATACTGAAATACAGTAGCAAGCTTGCTGAGAGGTCGGCTGGGATTTGATAGTTCACACAAGATGATGGCACTTGTGTGTCTGCTAAGCAGAGTGAAGTACCCTGTGCACATGCATACCTGTTTAGATGCTCAAATCACCTTACTCTAAGGCCAGGTTGGAGGAGGCCTTGAGTGAGCTGTACTAGTGGGAGGTGTCCCTGCCTATGGCAGGGGGTTGGAACTAGATGATCTTTGAGGTCCCTCCCAACCTTACCGTTCTATGATTCTATGATACTACTGCTTTAGGGTCATCCCTCCTGGGTGCCCTGTCTCCTATGAGCATGTCCATCTCACAGAGTTTGGCAGCCCCAACAGCACTAGGGAGGCTGGGTGTGCTCAGTCACAGAATTGTTTAGGTTGGAAAAGACCTTTAAGATCAAGTCAAAGGTCCTCATCCAGAAGAGGCAGAAGACAGAGAGTGAGAATTGTCTCTCATGTTGGGGACCTAGGAGGGGATTCCATCTCTGACTGCATTCCATCACACATTTTTTTATTGCACATTATGGTTAGTAGATGACAATTCTGTTAATACCTTGAGGTTTGCAGTCCTAGGTACACTTCTCTCAAAGAGCCAAACTCAGCTTGGGAGCACTCCAGAGAACCTGAAGGAGCTGTAGCAGCCTATCACAGCTTCCTTTAAAGCTGCCAATACCACCAAAGAATCCCTGTTAGCTTTGCAGCTAGTCTGGGCTGTATTTAAAATATTAACTAGTGTCTTTACATTCAAAGTTTGACTTGGCTTTGCTCAGCATCATAAACACAGGTGCTAATCTCAGCAGTCTCTGCCTCAGTTGCATTAGCAGCAATATGAACTGTGTTGAAACAAAGTCCCCCTACTTGTCCAAGCTGGGAGGGAGCCCCTGGGAGGGCAGCAGATAACCTCAATGACCTGGGCATCATCCTCTCTCAGTGAACAGTCTCTAGTGGCCAAGGTCATACAAGAGACAACTGAACATCAGTTGCAAGCCACCATGTTTGCCTGCAGAGCTGTTGCATTTGAAGTACTTAACACATTGCAAACGAGTCCAGATGCAAAGAGGTGCAGAACTCAGCCCAGGCTGCATTCACTATGAAAACAAGGGGGGGGGGGGGAAAGCCACTAAAAAATTTCTCTGGTTCACTGATACCTTCGTCCCTGTGGAGCAGTTAGGTTTTTATGCAGACAGCTTTCCCTCCCTGCCTGTGGCAAGGGGTCGGAACTAGATGATCCTTGAGGTGCCTTCCAACCTTACCATTCTATGATTCTATGATTCCTCTTCTATGAGAGAATTAGACAGCTGTATTTTAAGAAGTGACAGCCTTGCTGCATTTGAAGACAGGTACAAGTCTAGCAACAGCAGTGTTCATATCTCAGTAGGTCAGTTCTCTGGGTGGTCCTTGAGGGTTTCCTCACAGGACTAGTCCACTGATATTAATGAGAGGCACTCCTTCCCTGTCCCCACATGCCACAATGACAGTTCAGCTTGGCACTGTAATTAATGCTGCTTCTGAGGTAGCTTTGAGTCAAGCAGGTCTCCCTTTCACCATGCTTTTACGTGCTTGTTGGGACAAGTGGCAAACACACAGACCTGGAAGAGCAGAGTGACTCCAGCCCAACAGCACATCTTTGTCTGATGAAATGTGTGTGGTGATTCTCTGTGGATAGACATCTACAGAAGCATGGGCCCCCGGGGAACTGCCTGCACACCAGGCTGTCCAGCTACGGGCCAGCTCTGGACTGGAAGCTGAAAAGCAGGAGCACCCAGGGCTCACAGAAGACACCATCCAGCCAGCTCCAGATCAGCACCTCTCCACCACACACTCATTGCAGTTGCTCAGTGTCACTTTAGTGAGCTGGAATTCACCAAAAATCACATTTCCCCAACACTCACTCTTTTTCTTGTGCCTCTCCACATCATTTCCAAGTACAAATGGCAACGATCTCACTCCAGGTCATAACTCCCTCTCCAATTGTTATTAGCTTCCAACAACCCCATATAAAAGGCAAATCCCTTGAAGCAGCAGAGTTTCACTTTAGATGATCAGCATTTTCACTTTTCCAGTATTTCACTCTAACATACAACTACAGAGCCACAACAAGGCGTTAGAGAAGAGTAGATTTAAATTGGATGTCAGGAACAAGTTATTTACCATGAGGGTAGTGGAACACTGGAACAGGTAGCCCAGGAAGGTGGTTGGGGCCCCATCCCCAGAGATATTCAAGGTGAGGCGCGACGGGGCTATGGGCAACCCAATCTAGTTGAGGATGCCCCTGCCGACTGCAGAGGGGGTTGGACTAGATGACCTTCCAACCCAGCCCATTCTGTGATTCTGATTAAAGACCAGCATTTGGCCTACCTTATTAAAATCCTACTTAAAAAGAACAATCCAAATACAGGCAACCCATTCTTCAGCACCAAACCTTAGCACTGATTCCTCAGTTTCCTCTGTTAAATAGATTCTTTGGGCTAAAATTCTGGCATAGCTCCTGTCAGAGGTAGCAATGTTTTTTTCCTTGAGACAAAAACTCTGACATCAGCCTTTCAAGTACGATGATGAAGTAGAGAACAACCACCGCAATTACGAAAGCTGCGACAAAGTCCTTAGGAAGACAAACTGAGTAAAGATCTTGATTCAAGATACTGTTTCAACCACTTTGCACAGTCCCAGAGATTGAGACACACTTTATTGACCTGTAACATTGCCACCATCTTGTCAAAATATTTTCAGACCGGATCGAGCTGGAGCTTGCTATCTCACCACACCGCCACGTGCTTCTTTCCTCCAAAGGAATACAGTAAACTGCATCATCTCTCTGAGACAGGCAAACATTCTAACCTTTTTTCTTTCAGAATTCCTAGCCTGGTGACCCAGCAATAAATGTATTTTTGAAATGTCAAATTTGTTTCCATGGTAACGTGAAATGCCACTCCTGAAGAGGATGTTCAATACAAATGTGAAGAGTTGAAGGCTATTTAATGTGTTTGCAGTTGCACCTATTCAACAATGCTTGTTGTACTTAAAAAACTCAACATAAGAAATTAAAATTTATTTATCAAAAGTTGATCTCTGGCAAACTGACTTTTACACCTCACATTATTGCCTACAGCAATACTCACTAATGAGAAGGCCCTTTAAGTACTTGTCTTCTGGTGGAGCACAGAAACATTTTCTGTTGCTTTGACAGTCATTGCCAAGGTCGATTTCCTAGGCAAAAGCAGTGGCTCCACCTACCATGTCTACCCAAATCTCTTCTATGTATAACAGACTATGGGGGGGGAAGGAAAAGAAAAGAATGTAACCAGGGCATCTGAAGAGGAGGAAAGTGGCTTTTGTGTGTCCCTAAGAAGAAAAGAAACCTATTCATGTATGTCACCTTCAGAGTGCCTGTATGTTCACACCAAGACATAAACCAAACTAATCAAAAGTCTGAGCAGGTTTTGTTCCTTACATCACCTGCACAACAAAGTTCTCCCATCAGGCTCCCTCCTCTGTCCTCAGCAAGGAGCAGCAAAGGGGCATGCAACTGTTTTCATGTGAAGGCTGGACAATTGTGGGTGACATCCAATACCACCCCACTGAAGGTGCAGTTGGGTCCTCTGACAGAGGCTGACCTCTGGGCTCAGGTCTGACCTGTAGCCTGAGCCCACAGCTAGGGCAGCAAGAGCAGGTTTGCAGTGGCAGCTGTGGCCTGCAGCACTGGAGGGCTCAGTCCCTGCCCTCAGGAGAAAATGAGCTCCTAGGAAAAAGGAGCATCAGCCCTTCCTACTCTGACAGGTGGCTCTGGCACCACAGCTCTCAGGGGCTGCTCCAGAAGGTAAAAACAAGATAAAATGCCCCCCAAAGTTCATAAATCATATATGAACAATTAAGTCTCTTTTTATGGATGTCTCATCAAATATTAATCAATTTTTATTTTCATAAATTTTACAACCTACAAGTTGTTGTTGTCTTAACTTCATGTTAACAAGGCATCTGAAGCTGACAAATTTGGTTTCAGGTAAAAGCACAATCACCTTTAAAAAAATTGAGGAAGAAAGTAGGACTTCCCAACTGTAGTGTCAAGTGCCACAGGCTCTTGCTGCTCTTTCTTAAACAGGAAGGAAAGAAACAGTTCTGTTCCAGAATAGTTTTCTAGTATCACTTCCATTTCTGGAGAGTTATTAAGGACTAATAGCATTCAGGGTGTCCATCCTGACAGTCATTCAGGTCAGGTATGTGCTCCTTCATTACCTGCTGTCTGAACAGATCCACTCTGGAATTAATAAAAGTTTTTAAATTTAACTGAACAGGAGAGATTGTTTTCAAGGATTGGAAAATTAGGGTTTGGCTGTATCCCTGCAAGACCCTAGCTAGCTGAGGTAAACATCAATTAGATTTATCACATCGAGGGCTATGCCTACAAAAGCACAAACACTGACCCATCCACATAACCAAAGGCACTACAGCAGAGGTAGGAACCAAAGACAAGTGGCTCTCCAAGCCACTCAGGCTGCTGAGCAAGAAAGTTTCAGCATTTCACCTTGGGCTTAAGGTTGTTTTCCCTCCAAAGGTCAAGCCTATATTCAGGTCTTTCTGAAAAGATATGAAGGAACTGAGCAGGGATAAGAGNGAACTCCCAAACCATCACATCCAACCAGATCAGGTTGCCCAGAGCCCTGCTGAGACTCACTTTGAATATCTCCAGGGATGGGGCAAGATGAAGCAAGTGAAGACAGCAGAAGCAAGAGAAATATCCTAGAAAAACCACAGGGTAAAGGTTGGGGGCAGGGGGGGGAGTTTGCTGGAAGATACCCAGGGTTTAAGAAACCAGATTTGTTTGCTATGATCGGACTATCCATTGCAGAGCTACTGTTCCCAGGCCAGGTTTACAAATACCAGAACACTTGGACAAACAGTGCAGTGCAATGTGAAAAAAAAGTGGCACCTAGAGAAGGAGAAAAGCGAAAGAGAGAAGTCTGGAAACAGACAATCAAACAAAAAGTTCTATGTGGTCAGTATGGGTGGACCCTTTATCTAAAGCCCGATCTTGCAGCAAGTCACCAATTTAAAGAACCTTAACTTCCAAAAGCCTGTCATTTTGGTGGTGTTCTCTATTTTCAAAATATTCAAGTGTCACAGACTCCAGGCCAGTTTTGCTTCTGAAGAAACAGAGGAAGCAAATCCTGTGCATTAAAGTAAGATAACAGATGCCAGGCATCCCAACAGAACATATTAGGGGTCACTTTGACTGTTCTAGCGCCAGTTAAAATTAACGTCCCAAGAAATTTTTCTTAGGTAACTCAGTTACATAGCTCCAAATTTTGCCTCTTGGTTCAATTTAGGTAGTTCTGCATTACGGCGTGGATTCAGCAGTGACAACAGCAAGAAATCTCCAAAGGCATTAACATAATCCCCCACCACAGCAGAAATACTGCTTCAGCACCACGTATCTTGATGACTGATTTCCTCTGAGCTTCACTGACCAGCGTCATTACAACAACAAAAATAGACTGTGGAAGTTAAGATGAAGCCAGGGGAAATAGTTCATTAAAAAGTAAAGGCGTGCACTGTCATACCCAGCCGCACGCCCTGCAAGCAGCCAGCTGCTGCAGAGCAGCCTCCTCTTCCAGACACAGCCAAAGGGGCACACTGACAAAGGGCTCGGGTGTGGCCGAAGCAGTCACTGGTTCACACAAACGTGTGTCCACAGGGGCAAAACAGCCCTGCAGAAGAGCAGGGGGCTCACCTCTACAAGAAGCCAGGTGAAAACAGCTTTGAGCTAGGTGGGGGAAGTTCATGACACTTCCCTCAAGTCATTGGTACCACGAGAGTGGTCATGAAACCCTGGCAGCCCAGCTTCTCCAGCTGGTAGCAACAAGGAAGTTCTCCAGTATTGGTGTCTGGGCTGAAGCGGTTCACATAGACACCTAAGTTATACCTAACAAATACCTTCACACAACTCCAAACTGTTCTCCATCATCTAGGCTGCTCAGTGCAGGTACCTGATGGGAGTTTATGTCACATCACGTTTGAAGCCCTCCTAAGCCAAGAGACATAACCCAGAACAACCTCTGTCCTGCTCTGACATATGCTGGGTTTAATAGCGCCGTACCGATTTGCTGCAGCTCACGAGGCAGGTCACCCACACTGAGAGGTACCTACGTTCTTTTGGAGAATGACCAGGGAGAGCCACTTTGCTTCACAGGCAGCTGGTTTGCACTGCCGAAACGCAGTGCTGCACATAGGTTTTATCTAGATCAATAAATTTGGTCTGTTCCTGGCAGTCTCAGCAGAGACCCTGAGGACAGAACTAACTGGCTGAAGCGGGGAGTGAGAGCCTGGTGAAGCTCACACGGTTGCTGCAAGGGATGCATTGCCCAGGGTTGTCAGCCTGGCACCTCCAGCAAGCACTGCAAGGAGCTTACCGTGACACAGGGAAACATCATCTCAGAGCTTAGAGAAACTAGAAACAGTGCTCCTTTATTTACTTCTGGTTAGAAACTCGCCCAGTCAAATTCCTCTCTAACCTGTGTCTGTGCAGACAGACTGCAGTCAGTGCTTCATAGGGTGAAAATCAGGTCAGAGTCTGGCCTAAAGCCTTCCTGGGATGCGGGTGGCAGGTGACATCCCTGCTGCTCAGAGGCACTTGGCAGATGGGCTAATTCTACCCTCAGTCACACCACCAGCAACTTCCCTCTTACTGGTCTGAGAGGAGGCTTGGTTTTCCTCATTCTCTTTTCATTTGCTTCCATTTCGCTCACAGTTTGAATTTACTTTACAAGTTGATTTTACAGAGTTGTTACTGATGTTCTTATTTAATTCACCCTTGGTTTTGCCTGTAGCTCAGGCCAGGACCTCAGATAAAAATCAAACTTGAGGCTTACTGAGTAATATCCTGGTGCACATTGCAGATAAATAAAAACAAGATCATTCAAATAAATGCCACTCAATTTTGTTAAACTCCTTACACATGTAGAAATGCCATTTAATCCTCCAGTAAGTGAAGCAACTCCAAAATAAGGATCCAAGTGTAATAAACACATTGCTTTAAAATAGAAAGAATTTAGGGGGAAAAATAATTCCATTTAAAAAAAAAAAAAAAACAACAAACCAAAATCAAAAAATGCTGAGAAGAAAACCTCAAGCAAACAAGAAAGTTTAAGCCAACTATAATATGTAGAAACCTAATATCCCCCAAACTGAAAATAACTCCAAAATCCAATAATATAAAAATACTTTATAAGGTTTTCCTTTGGAATTGTGGTGGGTTCCAAAAGGTTCTGCAATGCAGAACCAAGGAAATAACACACAGACGTGCCTTTGTGTTTTGAGTCTGTGCTCCAAGTGACAGATTTCATTGTAAACTTTTGTTTAGAAACAACAGATTACATGATAAGGCTCTTCCAATAAGAGGTTATGGAAAAGACATTGAGCAATTGCTCTCCAGCAATATTAGGAATAGCACAGAAAGAAACTGCCTTGATTACACAGTAAATATCACTTTTGATTATGAAAGGCAAAACAAAAAGGTTCTTGAGCAAGACATCTATGGGAGGAGGTATGGGGACCTCTCTCTCTTTGGAGGTCGCTTGAAAAGAAACCCAACTTCAAAGATGGGCCAGGGATTCTTGACGTGGGATCAGAGAGGGTGCATGCCCATGCTCTGCCTTTTCCTTAAACTAGGGCAATTGTTGCAGCTTTCATCTGAGAAACACTGGTGCATCCTCTCTTGGGGCACCTGCATTCATGGGAAATCCAGTCAGTCCCTATTTATCCAAAGTGCAGGGTGTTCAGAAACCTCTGCAGATGTCTATAGGTCCCAAGGGAACACAACCGACACACATTCATGCTCTGCTGCTCTCCAGCTAGGTTTGTCACACACAGAATCACAGAATGTTAGGGGCTGGAAGTGACCTCAAAAGACCATCTAAATCCAACCCCCTACCAGAGCAGGATCACCTATGCCAGATCACACTGGTACACATCCAGGCAGGTCTTGAATATCTCCAGAGAGGGAGACTCCACAACCTACCTGGGCAGCCTGTTCCAGTGTTGCATCACCCTCACAATGAAAAAATTCTTCCTCATGTTTACATGGAGCTTCTTATGCCTCAACCTCCATCCATTGCCCCTTGTCCTGTCATTGGGCATCACCAAGAAGAGCCTGACTCTCTCCTCTTGACACTCACCCTTTACGTATTTATAAACGTTAATGAGGTCACCCCTCAGTCTCCTCTTCTTCAAGCTAAAGGTACTTGCCCTTCCCCATTGCCACACTGCTATCTCAGACTTCTGCAGCTCCAGGAGCCTAGGCCTTCACAGGTCCCTACTGACCAGCTACAGCTACCTCCAATCTCTGAGGCTGAGGGACAGAAAAAAGCATCAGGCTATGGTGTCCACCCTACTCTGCACACCTAGGAACCCAACACAACCTGTCACATG
Source organism: Ramphastos sulfuratus (assembly GCA_013399055.1). Taxonomy (NCBI): domain Eukaryota; kingdom Metazoa; phylum Chordata; class Aves; order Piciformes; family Ramphastidae; genus Ramphastos; species Ramphastos sulfuratus. Next base: position 13,116 of record WBNM01028993.1, on the reverse strand, counting down.
AGTAGTAGCCACCCATTTCACAGGGCTTGGCAGCTTGAGTCTCCATGTCAGGGAATGCCTGACCTCAGAGACTCATGGGCTTGACCCACTCCCAGCACAGACAAGTACAGATAACTCAACAGGGCTGTGGTGGTGAAGATTAACACATGGTGCTAGCAAGACTGAATAACCACCTACACACCAGACGAGACAGGTCCTAGGGAATCAAAAAAAAGAAATTGTTCCTGCAACCACAATTATAAATACACAGGCACACAAAGAGCTCAGCTCAATTATTAATTCTGTCATTTCCCAGCTTTGAAGGTCTCAGGGTTTTGACCTTGACACTTCCCTACCAGATTTACAGGGCGTAAATGTCATTTGCAGTCACTCCTAACTTTATGATACATTCCAAAGCCAACATCTACTAGCTGAGTCCCTGCCAAAAGGCAGTATTTCTGTATAAAATGTGATCAAAAAAACATTCAGCTATATAAATATATACATACACAAAGAATCTCTCTCTTTTTTTTTTTTTTCTTTAAAGCAGCTCAGTGTGGAAAGATGGAATTTGGCAAGAAGAGAGTCTTCAAACAAGAAGAACAGCCTCCACGTACTTGTGGTGAAAACTGGGTTTGATTTGATCCAGTTCTGAGCGTTTTAATATCACACGTCGGGCGTGCAGCGTTCACACTCTTTCATTCCTCAAGTCATTTTCAGAGCCCTACCAAGCAAGGGCTGCTGCACAGCACATGCCTTAGCCGTGCAGTGAACACACATCTTTCTTCCCAAGAGCAACACTGAAGGCAGGAGGCTTCTCCCCAAGTGAGCGCTGCTAACTGCGCAGCTGAAACCTTCGTGCTCCCAGCGAAGGAAGGCGTCGTGCCATGTGTGTGTCCCAGAAGTCAAGGAGCACAGTTGGAAGGGGAGGAGAAACAATCAAAGATGGGAGAGAGATCGAGCTGCCTGTTGATGATGTTTCAAATTTGGAGGAAGGTTGAGATGTGCCTTTGCCTGAAAGTTTCTCTTACAGAGAACGTTTTATTTACGTGTTCACAGCCCAGGAAGATACAGATGTTGCCTAAAGGAAATCACACCTGAAGAGCCAACCTCAAGACCAGCACCAACCCATTAGGAGCAGAAGCATCTTAAGCATCTTAAGCAAGCCCTACCTCTGTGGGTGACATGGGCCACACTGGAGCAGCTGCCACAGACAGAGGGCTCTTCCCTACACCAGTGCCCTGCAGAAGANGATGTGGGGTCAAGTTCTGACCACTCCCCCCACCCAGGAGGGTTAACTCTTTACAGGTGAGCAACTCTCTGGGCGAGTGTCCCATCAGGCCCAGTCCACTCTTGTGGCTAGCAGCATCCTATATTCCCACACACTTGTTATTCGTGGTACTTCTGTGCCCAGTATCAGAGCCTGCTACAACCTTTCACATCTGGGGGATTTATTCCTGCTTGTTAATACCCACCTTACCCCTCACCTGGAAGGGCTTGGAGCTTTCCTGGTTTGCAGACAAACACCAAGAACACCAGAACAAGCCTGGAGGTGATCCAGGTGTTTAGCAGGAGCTACTTCCTGAGCATTACAGCCACGCTCAGGGCCCTCTCCACAAGCAAGACTGAACAAGAAAGATCCTTTGCACCAACCAGCCATGCCAGAAAAGCTCCAAGCTTCCTTGGACTGCCCCACCAGCTCCAACTGCTGCCAGGCAGGGAGCCCATGGAGCCTCTGTTTCACCACATCCTGTTCTCTGCAGCTTGTTCACAACTGAATCCATGCTGCCAGTCCCAGGGGAAGAAAACAGCTTGGGGAACAGAGGCAACATCTCTGAACTTCCAGGGGCTACTTGTCTTGGCTTTCAAGAAATAGTCTCTCTTTCCAGAAGAAATGCTTCCTAACATGTTAAGCTTTTCAGTGTTATTTCTTTTCCCCTGTAGCTAATGAATTTCTATTGTTTTCTTGTCAATTATTTATTCATCAAAACAAGGCCTGCATGAAGTACAGGAAAGCTAGCAAGCCTGCACAGGCTGCTGCACAGCACAGTGCAATGGGAGGCACTACAACAGGACAGCAACCATAGTCTCACTCCCAGCAGCATTGTGAGGGTCTCTGGCATGGAGGGCCTTGTGGGGAGGATGGGCAAGTGCAAGGCTGGGAGGCACCAACAAGGTGCTCCACAACACCATCAGTGAGTGGCCATGGACAAACCAAAGGAACATGTTTAGAAAGCTGTCTAGCAGAAAGGCACCTGGGAGCTCTAATCGACAAGCAGATGAATATGAGCCAGCAGTGTGCCCAGGTGGCCAACAACACCAATGGCATCCTGGCTTGGATTAGAAATGCTATGTCCATCAGGAGTAGGGAGGTGATTGTCCCCCTGTACTCAGCTGTGGCGATGCCACACATCAAGTATTGTGTCCAGTTTTGGGCACCTCAATAGAGAGATGTTGAGGTGCAGGAGCATATGCAGAGGAAGGCAGCAAAGCTGGGGAAGGGCTCGGAGCTAAGTCTTTTGAAGAGTGACTGAAAGAGCTGGGGCTGGTTACTGTGAAAAAGAGGAGGGTGAGGGGAGACCTCATTGCTGTCTACAGCTACCTGAAAGTACATTGTGGAGGGGTTGGTGCTGGTCTCTTCTCACAGGTGAATAGTGTTAGAACAAGAGGAAATGGCCTCAAGCTGCAGCAGGGTAGGTTTAGACTGGACATTAGGAAAAAATTTTTCCCAGCAAGAGCGGTCAGGCATTGGAATGTGCTGCCAAGGGAGGTGGTGGAGACACCAACCCTGGATTAAAAGTCATTTGGATGTGGTGCTTGGGGACATGGTTTAGGGTGAGCCTTGTAGAGTCAAGTCAGTGGTTGGACTTGATGATCCCAAGGGTCTTTTCCAACCTGAATGAATGATTCTGTGAATGAGAGCCACAAAGGAAAGACTTTCATTATCAACAAATTCAGTTCCTCCCCCCTGAAAGAGACAGCAGCAACCATGTAATCTTTTATTCCATTTATGTTGCATGAGCTTTATTAAGCACCAATTAATAAACCCTCTGGAGTAAGTTATGAATTCAGTTGTGCTCCTGCAGGAGTGTGAGGTCAAGGTGATGCAGCTATCCCCTTGGACAAAGTNAACCTTACCATTCTATGATTCTATGATAAGGGCCCAGAACAGGCCCTGTGCTGGGCAAGCTGCCTTGGAGAGCACTGCTTCTACAAAAATAAGATGGAAGATGGGAGGAAAGCAGTTGCTATTAATCCCTTCTGCAAAAGCAAGCCAGGGAAATTTGCTGCCTGTTCAAAGTCAGTCTGGCGCACAGCTGGGAACTGAACTCTTATCTCAAGTGCCAGTCTAGTGCCTAAACCACAAAAGTGCTTTTTTGTCCCTCTGCTCCGCCACGCAAATGGGGTGTAATTGTATGGGCATGTTTACCATCAACAACCAGCACAACTTGGCATCAGGCTAATGGGATTTTTATTAGCCAAATATTTCTCTGGTAACCAGGTCAAACAATCACGTTCTCTTTTGTTTCCTGTTATGAAATGAGACTGGAAAAACACGCCGCTTAAAAAAATAAAATAAGAAGGAGCCCAGGCAGTCCTTTTTTCATAAAGAAAACAATATGCTTAATGCAGAATAAACCACATTTTATGAAAAGAGGTCATCTTTGGGGGGAGGGAGAGAAACAATTGAAAAGAAGGGGCGGGGGGGGAAATGTAGCACAAGAGGGAATTATGAATCTTTTTTTTTTTTTTTCCTTATGGAAAGTATTTACATGTTTATTTTAAGCCTAACATAAATGTAAATATTTTAAACAAACAAAAACACACCAGGGGTAACAATAGAGTATTGTTTTTTGGGGGTTTTTTTTATGTTGAATAAAAACTGCCAGGACAGTGCATGTATATTTTTAAACATGCTGCTTCAAAAAGCAGGATGCAAGGGATGTTGCATCTTTAATTTTTCTGTTAATTATGGATTGAGCATTGTTGTGAGTCTTGTCCTCAAAACCCAGCTCAGAAAATAAGAGCAGATGCTCATACCCAGGTTTGGCTCATGTGGGAATTGAACAGAACATATTGGTTTATAATTAATGTAATTTGTTGGATTATCTTTTGTGAAGGAGCTAAGGTAAACAACCTTGCAGCATTGTAGTGAAATTCTTCTGTGCTCAGAGCCTCTGTACTTGATGGAGGATGACAAAAAAAACCTACCCTTCCTCCTGGATCACGGGAAGAGTTGGAAATGTCTGTCATATTCAAGCATATTTTAATTAACTCAAAGGAAAGAATTAGGCTACAGACCCTAAAGCAAATTACAAATAGTGTTTAAAATCAGAGCTAATGATTCCCCAATTGACTATTCTGATTAACAGAATTCTCCTCTCTAGTTTGCTGTAATTTTGTTACAGGGCAGAGATGGAGGAGGAACATGCTTTTTCTGTCCTGAAAATTCTTCAGACCAAATTTACTGATCCAGAAGACTCCTGCCCCTGCTGGCATCTCTGTCTGGCTATGCAGTAGTACTTCAGCCAGCATGGCATTAAGTGGCAACTGAGAGGACAAACTTACAACAAAACAAAACCCCACCATAATTATATAAAGCGACACTTTCCAAAGGCCTTTTTTTTTTCTAAGAAACACTCAGGATATTGGTAAGCATCAAAGAACAATGCCTTAGTCTCCAGGAAAAAAAAAAAAAAATTAAGCAGTGTGCTTTTAGGGGTAATAATTGCAGAAATACAGGCCAAAGGCTTGGTTGTGTGTCGTCACAGCACTCATCCTGACTCTGAACTGCTATAGTAAACCTTAGCTCTATTTCTTCATGTTTCACAGAAAAACAGAATCTGTCAGCAACAGCTCAAAGAGTCAGCTCAGCCTTGCTGTCTCTTCAGGCCGGCACAGAATCATATCCAGAACTTTTTAATCCTTTCTGCCTTTAAATCCTCCTCCCTTCACAGCAGTCTTGTTCACCTTGCCATACCAGGGACACCAGCGTGGTGTCCCCTTTTCTGCCCTGCTGCCAGGTGCCAAGGAGGAGCTGTGGGCCATGCTAGAGAGCTGGCCAGGACCACAACAGGAAGCTGGTCCACAGCCAGCAAGAGATTTTTTTTCAGCCAAACCCACATGCTGTGCACCCTTTGCCTTAAAGGGCTGCCTTCAACAGCTAGCATCTGTCTCACTTGGGCAATTTACCTCGAGATCACATCTTCTGCAAGACAACAGAAGAAGGAAGAAGAGCAAACCAAAGAGCTTGTCCCAGACAATTGCTGCCACTCCACAAATCAATAGCTGGAGAGACATGCCACCAGCACATGGGGGACAGAGAAGCCCAACACAACTTCACCTTACAGAAGCCACAGCCTACCTCTCAGCTGACAGATGGGCAGGCAGGCAGAGCTTGAAACGAAGGCAGGAATACCAAACATTTTAAAGACAAAGGAAAACAGAAGTAGGCATTGTGTGGATGAGAGTTTCTTCAGTCAGGGCCACCACGTATTACTCCTGCTGATGTTCATTAACAGGTGAAAGAAATCTTTTTAAACCATTATTCCATCACCTTATTTTTTTTTCGAGTTTTGTCAAGACCTTAACAGGTTTTTCCAACTGAGTTGCAAGTTGGTACTAACCACCTTGGAGATAAACTGCCTCTTTCCCAACCCTTCTCACCCAGAGCACCCCAGAAAGTACATGCACATACCAGGCACGCAACCACACAAAAACTAATGTTTTGACTCTCACAATAGGTAGTCAGATGCTCTTCAAACCACATAGAGAGAACTTTTGGAGAACAGTCTTCTCCTGGATACGCAGCACTTCTGCAGTTCCCTGGGACAGGCAGTAGCAGAGAGTTTGGGACACATGCACCAAGTTTAAAATCATAAATCAAGTAGATTTCCAGCTCAGAAATGTACATTGCTAATGAGCTACAGGCACAGCTGATCCAGTAATAGTTCTATCCTGTGTTCACAAGAACAATGCTCACTCATGGGGAACGACAGTCTTATCAGATTGGTAACTTTATCTCGAATATCATGTTCAAATTTTCATATCCTTATAAATTAAGAAATACTAGAATGAAGTGACCAGATGTTCACGTCTCCTCCGCAGCACATTCATTACCAGGCACACATTTAAGATGCATGCAAGTCTGCCAGGGCTCTTCTCCAAAGAGGCTCACTCCTCTTAGTTTGCTAGCATCTGGTTTTGCTAGCACCACAGTATCTTCAGCACCCCAGCCCAGAGGAAGCTTCAACATTCTTCCCCCCTCTACTCTGCCCTAGTGAGACTACACCTGGAACAATGTCCAGTTTGGGGCTCCCCAGCTCAAGAGAGACATGGATCTGCTGGAAAGAGTCCAACAGAGAGCTATGAGGATGACTGGGGGGCTTAAACACCTCTCCCATGAGGAAAGTCAGAGATCTGGGGCTGGTTAGTCTGGAGTAGAGAAGGCTAAGAGAGGAGATCTGATTAAGGTCTATAAATATCTGAGGGGTGGGTGTCAAGATGAAGATGATGCCAGGCTCTTCTCAGTGGTGCTCAGTGACAGGACAAGGAACAAGGGGCACAAGCTAGCATACAAGAGGTTCCACCTCAACAAGAGGGACACTCTTTTATAGTGAGTGCTGGAGCCCTGTACCAGGCTGCCCAGAGAGGTTGTGGAGTCTCCTTCTCTGGAGACTTGCAAAACCCACCTTGATGTGTTCCTGTGTGGTCTGCCCTAGGTGATCCTGCTTTGGCAAGGTGGGGTTGGCCCTGGAGGCCCCTTTGAGCCCCTAACATTCTGTGATTACCACACTCTGGGACTGATGGGCTCATGAAACAGAAAACACCATTTCTTCTTTCAAGACAGAACTGGAGGAGGGGAGGGGAGAGAGTGACTATACAAGTTGAAGAAAGCTCTTGCTTCTCAGGAAGGTGTTTATCCAGAGTCTCCTTGTCTTCTTCACTACTTCACAGCACCACATCAAAAGGGCCAAAAGTTTCATTTTTCATTTAGTGCAAGGTTTTTTCCCCCACATTAGCCAGGCACCTTTATCGTCTCAGGAGTTGCCAAATCCTAGCTGTTGGGCCATGAATCTCTTTAAGTTGCTTACAGTTACATTCCTACCTTTTACCACTCCTCAGACTTAGTATGAGAAGTGCTGTGGTACCACTAGCAGGGAGATGTCTGTATAGACACACATTCATAGAATGGCTTAGATTAGAAGGGACCTTAAAGATCATCTAGTTCTAATCCCCCTGCTGTGGGTGGGGACCCTTCCCACTAGACCAGGTCATGACCTCCCTGAGCAATCTGTTGCAGTGTCTCACCACTCTCACTGTATTCCCTTTGACAGTTCACTNCCTTGAGTGAGCTGTGCTAGTGGGAGGTGTCCCTGCCTATGGCAGGGGGTTGGAACTGGATGATCCTTGAGGTCCCTTCCAACCTTACCATTCTATGATTCTATATGGGATGGAATTCTGAGATGATTATAATTATCCAGAGATGTAAAAATATGTATGTCAGCCCATGTAAGGACCGGCCTACAGAGCATCTCAAATCACTCACTACTCCTTTCCTGAGATGCTCTAATGCCAACAGAACATTTTCTTGTCAGATTTTGTTTTAAAAAAAACCAAGAAAACACCCCCAAACTATAAACCAAACAGGCTGTTCTCTGGCTGAGACCTTGGATTCTTTGGCACCTAATAGAACAACAAAAAAATGTCCCATGGTTGTGGCAATAGCTTACATTAAAATTGCATTCTTGCTGCTTCGATGTTACTGTACATGGATCTTTTTGCTCTAAGTCCTCAGCAGTGGGGGCTTTTTTTTAACTAGCTGGCATTCCCTCCATCAATTCTGCAGCACACATCAGATCAGCACTTCCCTATTTGTTCACATAGCCATGAAAACTGCCCCTCTTCCTAGGTTTAGCTTGGTTGAGAGTGGCATAATACCAATAGGCACCCCAGGTGTTACCCTGGCCCTCTCCCCAGCATTTACCCTGGCACTCTGTTGTCCAGAAGCCTAACAGCTAGGAATAGACCCAGATGGAGCTCCACAGACAATTTATCCATAATAAAAGCCTTCCCCCTCTTGTCTGGGGCAGAACAAAGGGATACCAAAACTCCACGGAAGAACAAAGCAAGGAGAGCTCCTGGTGGTAAGCAGTGCTATGAAAGTGCAAGTTAGATTCCCTTCAAGGTACAGAAGGACAGGGCAGCTCTCTGGCTCCTTGTCCCACAAGAGAACTGAATGAGATCATGAGGACATGGTTTATGGTCATGGTAGTTAGGTTACAATTGGATTAAATGATCCTAAAGGTCTTTTCCAACCTTAGTGATGCCATGGAATTGATGCCTTTGGCCATTCAGGCACCAGCCCTCATATCTGGGCTGTTCTCTGTGTTTTCCAGTACTTTGTCCCATCCCAGCTGAGGAATTCCAAGTGCACATCCAGAGAAAGTGTAAGGCAACAACTCTTTCCACACATGGGATCACTCCTCCCTCCCAGCCATCCCCAGCACCAGCTCTTCCCCATGCTGGTGTCTTTCTTCTAAAAGCAGTCAACATAGATCTGGATCCAGACTGCAGTAGCCCTCCTCCCTCCTGTGGTAGACAACTCTCTTGGTCACCTCTGACGCCAGAAAACCTGCATTGCTGCAAGGATTTGCAATGCCAAAATCCAGAAAGAACCAGGCATGGATATCTGGCACAGACACTCTGAAGCAAATACAAGGTTTTTCTGCCTCAGCAGATACCAAAAGCATTAATTGCTCACACTATTGTTTTCTGTCAGCTGTTGGCTTGCATTTTCCCCCAGGAGTGGGTGGATAGTATTTTCATTACAACACTAATAAGATAATTTCATATTTACTGAAAAATGTAATTATGTCATTTTTAAGTTCTCATTTATTTGCTGCCTCCATACATTCCACAAGAGGACTAGAATCTGGGGAACCAAAAAAAAAAACACTACTTGTGTGAAAGGGTCATGTCCTCAAAAGGAGGGAAAAAGGAAGAAAAGAGCAAACAGAAACCAGCTTTTAACTCCTCTATCTTGGATCCTGCTACTATGTTAGTAAACAGCAGTGGGAGGGGGCAAGGGTGAACCATAGGAACCCTTTACTCAGCTGAACTGAGGAGATGAAAGCCTCTGGCCAGACCAAATGGGTTTGTGGGTTTCACCATAAGAGCTGCCACTTCAGGAGGGTACCAAGTTCTTACTGGAAATTTGACATTCGTTGACCAGAATGTTTTTAGTGGTCTTTAAAACTGAAAAATTGCAAGGCAGTTTTGCACCTTGATGTGGTACATTAGCTAAGACGATTTAGACTGAGGAGAAAGCACTATAAAAAAAACCACCAAACAAAAGATCACAACGACCAGAGTCACTACAGTTATTCCTCATCAGAAAGCCAAATCAGCTGCAGCCAGCCATCAGCAGAAGAGCAGTTGTCTCCATCTGGAGGAGCACTTGTGGCTGAGGCCAGGCAGGAGATGCTGTCTGATTTGCAATTGACACCCTTGAGTAAGGAAGCTTGCAAGCTGTGCGTGACATCACCCAAAGGCAGCCAACTGAAACCTAACTCAGTGAGGTCTCCTAAACTGCAAGTGCTGGAAAAAAAGGCAAACACTACCATCCTCAAGCTTTTTCTAAGATTAGATCTGACCTCGAGAGCAGTGCAAGTTCAAGAAATATCATCATTTCATTTTGCAGAAAGGAAAGAGACAACATCTCAAAGTCAAAATGTCTTCTTTTACAGATAGACTTCTTTGAATCGTCTTCCACTGAGTATCTGCGCCACAGGCACATTGGGCAGTGGTGCTGTATTGGGCAGAACAACCTGGGAGAACACTGCCACATTAAGAAAGGCTGTCCTAGGTTTGGCACCTCAGCACAGGCATGTTCGTATGTTTCTCCTTCATGAGACTCAGGGTTGGGAGCAATGATGGTTCTCTGTGGTTTAGAGTATATGGAAGAGAGGGAAAACCTTGCAGTTTAGGATGCCTGGGCAATGTGATATCCTGTTGAACCCAATACAAGCCCACTGCAAAATCCACCACTTAACAGACAGGCTTCCTGTCACTGCCTGACTTCCTGGGTTAAACTGCAGCTCTTGTCAAAGCACAGCAAGAATCTGGCCCGCATGGAAAAAGCAAAGATGATGGAAGTACAGGGCGGATGTTCAGGACAATGCCATGCAGCCTGCCTAGAAGATGCAGGAGCTCTTTGCAGCATTCAGAGCATCTACGGTACTTTTGCAGACAGTTGGAAACTTGAGGAGCCAGCAACATTCAGAACCAGAAGCCCAATGAAGCATGTCTATTCTATAGGTATGGCAGGCTGCATATAATGTGAGGTGAAACAGTCTCTGATCTGCCCCACATTGCCAAGAGTTTGGGCCTTGTGGTGTCATTAAAAGAAAGGCAAGAGTGGAAACTGGGAAAACTTTAAGCTAAAAAAAACCAGATTGATTCCATACTTCTTATCCCCCTTGATTATCCCATGAGATTATCATACAAAACAGCCTTCCAGAACAATCTAAGCAAAAGCTAAAGCCTAGCTTCATGCTGGCAGAAGTAATGGAGAACAAGAAGAGGAGGTGCCTACAGAGAAACAGATACTGAAGAGGCTGTTCTCCAAAGGAAATAGCCACATACAGAAGAGCTGACTTCAGATTAGGTTCCATCACAGCCTCACTTTGCTTACACACATCCCAAAGCCCAGCTTTATGCATCCTGTCACTCTGCAGGCAGGAGCAAACCGCTTTCCAACGCAAAGGAGACGTGCTCCCTGCTTTCAGGAGGGAGCAGTAGCACTCTGTACTCCTCAGCAGCAAATTGCACACAATTATATATTTTCTTAAGGTGCCCTGCATTATTAAAGCCTCTTTAAAGAAGACAAAACTGAACACACTTTAAGTACATGACTGCACAACCAAGCTACATACCAGAACAGAAATGGACAACGATTCTGCTCTTTTGCTCGTCCCATGTTAACCAGCACTGGAGCAACAGGGACAGCAGCAAGGCATCTGCAGACACATTTGTCACCACCTTTTAGCTGCATCTCCCCAGTGAACCAACAAACATGACTGCACAAGTCACAGGCCTTACCACACTGGCTTACCAAAACATCATTTCTGGTAACCTTCTAAACAAAGCATTCCTAATGGGAACCTGCCTGTGACATCACAAGTGAAGACAACGATTTCTCTGTCACTGCTTTGGGCTTTTGCCTTAAAAAAAGCAGCCCAGATGAAAAGATACATGGGAAGTTCAGCTAGTGCAAGAGAAAGAAATTCCACCCACTGAAGACTGGGCCACATGTTTTCCTTAAAACAGACCACAAATTACTTAGTACAATCAATTCCCCACATCTAACAGGGCAGATTAATGTTGCTGTTTGATTATAACCCCAAGAGTTTGTTCCTGAAATACAAACTCTGATTGTCAGGGAATACAGAAACATAATAGACTTTTGGCATTGTTTTAGCAGTCAGGTTCCTGAAGGGGAATAGTGTGATACATATTCACCGCACTAGAGAAATCCTGGAACGTGCCAAAGTCTATTTTAGGCCCTTGCCTCAGGGCCCTTGCATCTCTGAGGACATAGGAAACTTTGGTTTAATACCAAAGCTAAACCTAGACTAGAGTTCCCAAAGAATTTTCCACCCTCTCTTCTGTCTCTTTCCCAAGTTTTCTCCTTGAGCTTTGGATTCCCAGGGCATCTTTTAGCTTGCTTACTCATGATGTGCCCTCAACACCCCAAGTATCCCACTATATACTCCCCCAGGATCCTCTGGCCTGGCCATCATGTGCCCCGCAGCACATCCTTGCACCAGATGTCCCAGCACAGAGTCCCTGCCAAACCTTCCATAGATGATTTCTCTTCAGGTTATCACCACCCGACAGCCACTCCAAGCAAGGCCAGCACCACCTGATCAGTCATTGCAGAGGCACTAACCACTTCTCCCATGGCCAGCGACCCTGTGCCACAGAGATAAAACTTACTCTGAAAACTGGCTTGAAGTCTACTCAGCCACAGGAAGGCTGAGGAGCTGCCCTAAGGAGCACAAGATGGTTTAGTGCTCCCCACCATGCAACAAACATGAACCTACAAGCACTAAGGACTGAGTCCTACATGAACAAGATCTTTTCAGTGCTTTTCCCAGTTTCTGAGTCCTCATCCATTACCCCATCTGGAGTACTGTGTACAGTTCCGGAGCCCCCAGCGCAGGAAGGACATGGAAGTGTTGGAGTGGGTTCAGAGGAGGCCACGAAGATGATCAGAGGGCTGCAGCAGCTCTGCTCTGAGGACAGGCTACAAGAGTTGGGGCTCTGCGGCCTGCAGAAGANGTCTAACCCTGCTCTGTCTCAGCTCCAAACCATTCTCCCTTGGCCTGTCTCTAGACGCCCTGATTAAAAGTCCCTCTGCAGCCTTCCTGAGGATCCCTTCAGGTACTGGAAAGCAGCTCTGAGGAGCAAGATCTACTGGAGAGAGACACAGGTGATGGACTCAAACATCTCTGCTGTGAAGTAACACTTGGGGCTTGAGAGGAGAAGGCTGAGAGGGATCTGCTCAATGAATACCTGAGGGGTGGGTGTCAGGATGAAGGTGCCAGGCTCTGTGCCTCTGTGAAGGACAAATGTGCAAAAATCAGGGCAGGTTAACCAAGGGAGGGATTAAACCAAAACCCACAGACAACAAAACAAACCCAACGACCACGAGAAGCAGGAGCAACACAGAACAACCCACAGCTGCTCACCACCAGCTGACCTGTGCCCTGCCAGCTCCTCAGCAGCTTCTCCCCTCCTGCCCTGAGGCTTTGTGGACCTTTACACCACTCAGAGTTTGGGATATACCCCCAAGGGCAAATTCCTACAGCACTCAGCATTGGGAAGGGAAAGGAAAGTGCTGTTCACAGAGGTAGGCTACATGGAACAAACATTTCAAACAAACAGATTTAAAGGTAACCAACAAATACAGAGAGAGAGAGAGATTGATATACAGATACAGAGATAGAGAGATTGATATAGAGATAGATATTTATATAGATATATATAGACAGAGATTGATATGGATATTGATATAGAGAGATAGAGATATTCATATAGAGATAGAGGTTATAGATATAGATATAGAGATAT
>WBNM01028991.1:0-12427 GCA_013399055.1 Ramphastos sulfuratus | reverse complement strand
TCACAGAAGCAGCTTGGAGTAATCTAGGGATTTCTTTCCCATTTAGATCATCTAATCCAAGGTTGATAGATTTTCATAGAATGGATAAGGTTGGAAGTGACCTTGAAGATCACAGAAGCACAGACACCCAGGCTGGCACAGCCTGCATCACCAAGCCCAACCTAGAACCCTGCTCTACAAGATTCACCTTAAACCATAGCCCCAAGCACCACATCCAAACCACCCTTAAACACAGCCAGGCTGGGTAACTCCACCACCTCCCTGGAGAGCTCATTCCAGTCCCTGACCACTCTCTCCATGAAGAACTTTTTCCTAATGTCCAATGTAAACCTCCCCAGCCTCAGCTTGAGGCCATTCCCCCTTGTTCTGTCTCCAGTTGCCTGTGAGCAGAGCCCAGCAGCAGCCTCTCAACAATGTTCTACTCACCACCAAATAATGTTGTTAGGCTTGATTGATGTAATGACATGATCCTTCCCCCCACTATTCAACCTTTCTTTTCTGATGTTTTCACAGGGAGGAAATCTTTCTTTCTTCTCAGGTTTTTAATACCTAAGGCTCAATTCCAGTCTCAGAGTGTTGCCCTTACACTTTGTTCCTCTGTGTATTCTTCTCATAAAACTGCATGTGATGATCACAATGAAGTCTCAACAAACTCTCTTCTGCCTGTCCTTCTGACTGTCATAAAACCTGAAAGTGTCTTTGGCTTTTAGCCTTAATGCAGGCAAATCTGGAACTGTTGCAATCTCTTTGTGCACTCCCAGTCAGTTGTGCATTGATAAAATACCAATCCCAGTTCCAAAATTGCTTTTCAACCTCAGTGAAAAACAAGGAGTCTTTAATACATCTTCTTAATAATGCCCTGCAACTACTATTTTTTTTTTTTAATTTTTATTTTATGTCTCCTGGAAGTTACAAACTCAAACAAAAATATAAACAACTCAAATCAGCATCCTCTTAGTTGTCCTCTTTTGGTACATTTGTTTCTTCCATTGACCTTTGCACTTTTATTTTCTTCTTTTGTTTGCTTCTTAGTGAGTAACTCTCAGATTCTCACCCAGTACCTAAATTGTTGCAACGTGTAAGGTGCAAGTACCTTAGTAAGGTATTTAGTAAGTAAACTTAGTAAAGTTTATGTTCCACTGGAGAATTTATTATAGTAGCCTCAAATTTAAACCAAGAGGACTTTATCCTCTTCTTGAAGGACAGTGGCTATGAAATGAAGGCATCAAAAATCAGTGCCTGAAGTACAACTACCTTAGTAAGGTACTTAGTAAGAACACTTAGTAAAGTTTATGTTCCACTGGAGAATTTATTATAGTAGCCTCAAATTTAAACCAAGGGGATTTTATCCTCTTCTTGAGGGACAGTGGTTTGGCTATGAAATGAAGGCATTAAAAACCAGTGCTTGAAGTACAACTACCTTAGTAAGGTACTTAGTCAGTACACTTAGTAAATTTTCCAGTGGAACAGAAACTTTGCTATAGTAGCCTCAAATTTAAATCAAGGGGATTTTATCCTCTTCTTGAGGCACAGTTGTTTGGCTATGAAATGAGGGCATTAAAAACCAGTGCTTGAAGTACAACTACCTTAGTAAGGTACTTAGTAAGTACACTTAGTAAAGTTTCTGTTCCACTGGAGAATTTGCTAGTAGCCTCAAGTTTAAACCAAGGGGATTTTATCCTCTTCTCAAGGGACAGTTGTTTGGGTATGAAATGAAGACATTAAAAACCAGTGCCTGGGTTTTGTCTCACTTGTGCTGACTCCCTTTCCTGGGGCAGAGGCAACCCCTGGCTCCTAGAACTCTTGGGGAGATGCTCAGGGGTGCTGCCAGGGCTGTACCTTATGCAGATTGGACATTAGGAAGAAGTTTTTCAGGGAGAGAGTGGTCAGGGACTGGAATGAGCTGCCTAGGGAGCTTGGCACAGGGGCTTGGGGTAATCTTGGGGCTGCTGGGTGCTCACAGTCCAACTATGCAAGAGGAGAGCCAGCAGGGCAGCAGAAGGGATAGCAGCCTCAGGACAAAGGGCACAGCATGGTCCCGTGCCTCGCTCAGCTGGGCATGAGCAGGAGCTGCTGCCACCTGCTTCCTGCTGCATGCTCCCTCTCTGGGAGGAAGTGTGGGGACACTCAAGTGGCTGAGGATGTGTCTGGGCCCTCTTGAAGGCAGCAGCAACTTGAGGCGCAGCAGCCGTAACAATCAGATAGCAACCAGGCTGCTTTTAATCTGCTGCAGAAGAAAGGCAATGCAGATTTCATGCCATGGTTTAGCCACTTCACAGGTCAAGAGCAAGAATCTTGAGTGTGCAAAGAGATTGCTGTGAATTCTAAGTTTTCAAGCTCAGGATGGAGTTGTCTCCTATTTTTTTGTTTAGCAACCCATATTGCTTTGGTTTTTGTTTAGAAACCTACATTACTTTGGCTTAAGATGCATTTAAGGAGAATGATATCTAAGTCAGCAACTGAAATCTTGTAGAGTTGTTTCCATCTTCTCTATCTCAGGTAGCTCCAAGTGGGAGAAGAATCCTGCCTTCACGGTGGCAGTCCTTTGAGGACTCTAAACCTCTCTGTTTCTTAGGTGTAGCAGACATCCCTCTTTAACCTGTGTCAGCACTGGTTCCATCAGGGCTGTTTCTGAAAGCCCAAGGGGAAAGCAAAACAAATATGAAGGAACCTAAAGGTGCCTCACTGTGGTAATTTTGTAGGGTGGTATCATGGAGTGTGAAGTGTAGGGTGTGGGTGACAATGAGTGTGCCAGGCTGTATGTGTTTCATGTCCATGAGCTGGATTATTAGCAGGAGCTCTGTAGCTCAGAAATACTGAAGAGAAGTGAGATGGAAAGAAGCTGCTCCTAGCAGTTTTTGCAGTGGCCCACATTCTCTTTTCTGTATTTCCCCTTTCACAACCAGAGGCAGGTTTCAGTGACCTAAGCTTTCCGTTTAGGATGGTCATAACCAAACTGTTCTCAAAGTTAAGAGTGCTTCCTCCCAGCAGTGTAAGGAAAAAAACTATTTATATTTCCAGCAGAGCAGACTTCTTCCCAGGCTGGGAGTTCAGCCAGGCTCACTGGTGATGTCACACCACATGGTTCCTGCTACTGGACTTTAACAGTCTGTTCCTGTGCCAGGAAATAAGTGGCTCTGGTTTAGTATGGTTTGCTGCTTCCTTCTAAGTGCAAGCTAAAATGCCTCAAGCTCCCTGCCAGTTCTTGTAGGTACAGGCATTCATGCAACTCAAGGAAGGACTTTTGAACTTGCCTGGGACAGAAATGTGCCAGGCAAGGTTTGTTGTTTTTTTTTTAATTTACTGATTTTGTATTTACCTGAGATGTTAATGAGAGTGATATCAGGAGGGGTATCATCAGGAGGGATATCAGGAGGGATATCAGGAGGACATTTCATGCCCTCTCCTTGGGTTGCAGTAGTCTTGCAATACCTACCCAGCCACAGGGACCCAGGGAATACACAGCTGGCTCTTCATTGGCATTCTACTCAGTGGCACATTCCCTGATGTTCTGCTCTGGGAACAAAAGAGGTGATGTGAAGGCAAGCAGCCCAGGAAGCACTGCTGGCTGGGTGATGCTTGGCTTCTGCTTGCCTCCACCTGCAGCTGCAAGGTCACTGCTCTCACTTTCCTTCTTATACCATCAAGGCACGTTTGGACGTGGCACTTGGTGCCGTGGTCTAGTCTTGAGGTCTGTGGTAGTGGGTTGGACTTGATGATCTTTGAGGTCTCTTCCAACCTTGCTATACTGTGATACTGTGTGATCTGCACATCTCAGACCTGCTTGGCAGCTGACCCTGTCTGCAAGGCTGGCCATGAGAGAGGGCAAGCCTTCCTCCTGCTGGATCATTCAAGCAAGTGAAGCTTCAGTCAGTGGTGAAGTGTGCCATGCCATGCCATACCCTAAACTTGTGCTTGGCAGGAGCTCGGTGCTTAATTAAAACAATCCAACTTGGGGTCAGTTTGTGGCTTCTAGTCGTGCTGGTATACAATAGCCCAGGCAGAGTACCTCCTGCCTCTTTAGGGATTGGGTGTAGCTGCCACGTTTGCAGTCAGACAGCACTTCCAAAGGAGCAGTGTGATATGAGACATCAGTGTCAACTGCTGGATTCTGCCCTGGAGTAATCCTAGTCCCTTTGATTTACATTCCTTCTTATCTTGCCCAGTGTATTGAACAGTGTGGTGGTAATGTGGTAGTTCAATGTCTTGAGGTGGTTTTGAAGTAGATAAGCTAAACCATTATGCCTCTGAGGGTGCATAATTCTATGGGTTTGCCCCCAGTGGCTGGCATGTAGTATTTATTGTGTCCTTTATGGTGTGTGTAAGTTTTACCGGCTGGATGTTGTGTCCAAATGACGTGAGCACTCGGGTAAACACCTCCTTGAATCACCATCATTTGGCACACTCAGGGGCTAAAGGTGCTTGTGTGGAGTGTGTTAAACACCACCAAGTGTGTTGTTGTTTTTAGAGTCTTGTGCTTAGGGCTTTTTTCTGCAGCCTAGTAAACGTTTGCTGCCAGCTGGCGCTGTTCTGAGGGTTTGTCTTCCTTTGCCTGTCCACGATGGATTTGCTATTATGTCAGTGGAAGTTGTGTTTATTTGCAGGCAGTGTGCAGTGCTCTGTTGCAGAATGTCTGTTCTCCAGTTGGTTTCATGGTGGCTGTGCCCCCAAGTGTCTAGGTGTCTCTCAGTGGCAAGAATTGCTTTGTTATTGAATGTATTATCGATTAACGGTGTCTCCTCGTCATTTTCTAGCTGCATTTTACAGAGTGTGCCCTGTGCATCTCATCTGATTTTTTATAAGGGAAGTCTGATTTGTAATATTCATGTGAGTGGACTGAGAGAACAAAACCAACAAACCAATTTTGTAGTAGCCCATGTCTTTTTTTTCTTTTTGTAGCTGCAGAGTCTTAGTAAGCATGGTCAGAAGGGGCAGGCTCATAGGTTTTGTTTGGTTTTGATGGAGTTCTTCCAAGGTAACTGTTATGTTATTTATGATTTGGGATTCATTATCTTAACAAATAAATATGTCCATTTTGAGAAATGAAAACAAGTATTTGTGGGGTTTCTTTTCCCTCTCTTTCCCCCATTTCCTGGCTCAGTATGTGTGAACAGTCAAGGTCAGGTATCGTGTCAAGGTTTACATCCACTGACCCCATCTGCTGTTCTGCCTACTCAATCCTTTGTAGCTGAGTTAGTGAGATAAATTTATCTGCAATATTAGTCTGATAATTAACCTGGGGCTGAACCTCTATGCTTTTGCCTTTGCAGAGGAGTGCAGAAAGACAACTTCAGGTGCCTGTAGGATTCCCAAGGTGACAGAGATGCTTTATGAGAGAGGTTCCCATTCGGCGCTCAGATCGGTGTGGCTGAATCCCACTTACTTGGACTGGATCTCTCTGCTCAGTCTGGTGCCCTCCCAAGGGGCCTGGAGTGCATTTTCTGAAGCAAAGGAGAGAGGTTGTGGAGTCTCTTTCTCTGGAGACATTCAAAACCCACCTGGGTGTGACCAAGTTAGGAGCAGGCATGGATCTGTTGGAGGGTAGGAGGGCCCTGCAGAGGGACCTGGGCAGGCTGGATGGGTGGGCAGAGGCCAATAGGATGAGATTTAAGAAGGCTAAGTGCAGGGTTCTACACTTTGGCCACAACAACCCCAAGCAGTGCTACAGGCTGGGGACAGAGTGGCTGGAGAGCAGCCAGGCAGAGAGGGACCTGGGGGTGCTGGTAGAGAGGAGCTGAAGATGAGGCAGCAGTATGCCCAGGTGGGCAGCAGAGCCAGTGTCTCACCACCCTCACTGCAAGATGATCTTTAAGGTCACATCCAACCTAAACCATTCTATGAATCTATATCCCAAAATACTTCATAAGAAATCTCCCAAGAAAGGGAACAGTTTTTAATGTGTTGTATGGAATTGCTGCAGGAGAAACATTACAGACGACGAGGAGTAGCTTTCCAGAATCCCTGTTTCAGAATCTGTCATGGTACTAAAAATAAAATACAACCATATTTTGATGCCAAATCATCACCTGACTCTCTGTGTGGTGTTGGAATTTAAACAGGAGGATGTTAAAATAAAACAAAGTGCTTGAAAACCAAACGAGTGTAACATGTCCCAGTAAGGAGGTGAAGCTGAAATATGCGTAGGAGAGACCACACCGAGTTTGAAAGAGTCCTCCCACATCTCATGTACAATCCTGTGCCATGACTGAGAGGTTTTGTCTTGGGCTGATGCATTTTTCAGAGCCTCTTGCAAGTCTCAAAATTTGTTTCATTCAAGTTCANGAGCAGAGCCTGGTTTGGTCCTCCTGCACTGCCCTGTACATCTTGATAGCCATGAGTGAGGTCACCCCTCAGGCTGCTCTGCTCCCAGCTACAGAGCCCCAGCTCCCTTAGCCTGGCATCAGCAGAGAGATGTTCCACTGCCTTCAGCATCTTTGTGCCTCTGTGCTGGACTCTTTCAAGCAGTTCCCTGAGATCCTTCTTGAAGTGAGTGGCCCAGAACTGGAGACAATGTTCCAGATACAGCCTCACCAGAGCAGAATAGAGAGGGAGGAGAATGTCTCTGGACCTACTCACCACAGCCCTTCTAATGCATCCCAGGATGCCAAGCTATTAAAAATTATTTCTTTGGAGGCTTAAACAGTGCAAACATGTGTTGTCAGCAAAAATCAATGTAAAGGAATCTGCTAACCCACCCGTGGCAGATCAGGCACTTTGCCTCTCCATGTCAGCTACTTGTCTGCCTCCCACATCTCCAAATCTGCCATTCATTGCCATCGTGGGAACTTGCAGCCTAATGGCAAACATTGAGTGAGAGAGGCTACCTTTGGTGACACACCAGCCCTATCTGGGGACAGAGAAAGGGTGACAAAAGCATGACAACCAAAGGAAAGCATGAGTGACAGTGCTATTGCCCTAGGTCCGTGGAGTGACGTGGCACCTTTGGTTTAGGTTGCATGTGGCCTGTCAAGTGTGGTTCAGCTCTTGGAATTATTAACTGTCTGGATGAATAATTGTTAGAGGTATCAGCTGTCAGCAAAGTCCATGACTGATAGGCAAGTTCTTCACATGGGACACGTTCCAGCAGGATGGGGCACTACTGCCTTTGTAGCAAGAGGGCTCTGGGGGGCAGCAAGTTGAGTCAACAGCACAGTCATAGAATCATAGAATGGTAAGGTTGGAAGGGACCTTAAAGATCATCCAGTGCCAACCCCCTGCTGTAGGCAGGGGCCCCCTCCACTAGTAAAGGTCACTCACGGCCTCATCCAACCTGGCCTTGAACCCCTCCAGGGAGGTTGTGGAGCACAGAATCACCCAATGTGATCTTCGATCTTCAATCACATCGAACGATTCTGTGCTCCACAACCTCCCTGGGCAACCTGTGCCAGTGTCTCACCACCCTCACTGCAAGCAACTTCTTCCTAACATCCAGTCTAAATCTTCCCTCAAACCAACCTTGCCAGTTCAGACACATTACCCCTTGTCCTGGCATTGCAAGACCTTGTCAATAGTCCCTCCCCAGCCTTCCTGGAGCCCCCTTCAGATCCTGGAAGGTTACTATAAGTCTCCTGGAAGCCTTCTCTTCTCCAGCCTGCAGAGCCCCAACTCTCTCAGCCTGTCCTTGTAGCAGAGCTGCTGCAGCCTTCTGAGCATCTTTGTGGCCTCCTCTGGACTGGCTCCAACACTTCAATGTCCTTCGTGTGCTGGGGGCTCCAGAACTGCACACAGGGCTCCAGTCCTTCAGTGATGACCACCCATATAGACAGGACACTATGGTAGGGCACTTTTCCCACATGAGGAAATGATGAAGCCACATCTGGAGTACTGCATCTAATGTTGGGTGGCCCTGATGTGGCTGAAATGCCCACTGGAGTGGCTCTAGTGGAAGGTGGTACTGCCCTGGCATGGCAGCACAAGGCACCCCAGGAGAGTAGGGGCAGCTGCCCCCTCCTTCAGTTGAACAAAAGAAGCCTGCAGGGGCAGCTCGTGGTGGTCTTACTTTCCCAATAGGAAGCTGAAGAGATTGCAGAGCTGTGCTGCTCTCAAAGCTAAACAGTGAATGGATGAGAGGCAACAGCCACAGGCTGAGAAAGGGAAACTCCTGTTAGATATAAGGAAAAAAAAAGTCAAGTGAGTGTCATAGGACCCTAGAGCAGACACCCAAGAAGTCTGTGGGACCTCAGTCCTTGGAGATCTCCAGAGTGACACTGCTCTGAGCAACCTGCTTTGCAGACTGGTGTTAGCTCTGAGCTGCAGGCATCCCTCACATCTCAAGCTGTGCTGTGAGAAGTAGGGATGCCAGGGACACTGCTGGCACATAGCGGGGCCCAAAGGGTCAACCTGAAAGAGTTGTCTGCATGTAGGATGCTACCACGGGATGTGAAACTGTGCTGGTTTGAGTCCCAAACCATCACAGAAGCTCTGTTGCTTTACCCTTGTGACATGAGCTTGCTTTTCCTTTTCCAGGAGCTGCAGAAGAGGAGAGCAATTAGATTGTACCAGAGCCATTAAAAGAGAGGGCAGAGTGTCCTCCTAAATCTCTTCTCCAATCCAGATGAAGTCCTGGAGGAGCACTTCCCATACTGTTGTGTCTCCCGCTTGGAAACAAATTGCCAGATGAGACTGCTGCTGTTTTTCAGTGGGTCTGTTCAGCTGCCTACGAGACTTCACTGCTTCCCTTTTCAAGGCCAAACTTTTTTTTGTGTGAACCTGGCATGAAGAAGGACAAGCAGGTGATGCACCTCCTCTGCAGGAATCAGGGCAGTGCCAGGGTGGCTGTGTCTGGAGGGAAGGAGCCTCTCCCTTCAGGTTTCTTTGAGTTTGGGGCTGTGATGGGTGAGAGCTGGTTTTCCCTTTGCCTTCCAGATTCCTCCCTGCTCCCATCTGCTCTGGCTAAATCCTCTCAGACCTTTTAACTTTCCCTTTACTTTCTTTTCTTTTTTTTTTTTTGGGGGGGTGGGGTATACCACATTTTATCTTCTTTTTCTCCATTTCACCTCCTACCTTTTTTTCCCTCCCACTTCTTTCTATTCTGCAACCTCTACCTTCCTTGTGGGCTCTGCCATTTGTGGTGTTACTGCCTGCCCACTCTGGTCAGAGGCTTTGAGCTCCCACTTCTTTCCACTCAGATCCCTACAGCCGCTGCTAAAACTGCCACTCTGCATTAAAGGTATTTGACAGACTGAAGCAGATGCTGTAGGGAAAAAAAAATATCACAGAAGTAGCCCAAAGGAAGGAAATTCTCTTCCATCAGTGCTTGTTTTGGTGGTATGAACTCTAGACAGCTCAGGGCCATTGCACTGAACAGAAGGAAGTGTAAACAAGCAGCTACTCATAGTGCAAAGAGGAGGCTCCTGTTCAGTGCAGACACACAGGGGAAGTAGAATAGAATGGTAAGGTTGGAAGGGACCTCAAGGATCATCTAATTCCAACCCCCTGCCATAGGCAGGGA
Organism: Ramphastos sulfuratus; assembly: GCA_013399055.1. Classification (NCBI taxonomy): domain Eukaryota; kingdom Metazoa; phylum Chordata; class Aves; order Piciformes; family Ramphastidae; genus Ramphastos; species Ramphastos sulfuratus. The sequence goes on along the minus strand of WBNM01028991.1, from coordinate 2,976 downwards.
CACCTCAAGGTTACTCAAGGCCTCCTCCAACCTGGCCTTGAACACCTCCAGGGAGGGAGCAGCCACAACCTCCCTGGGCAACCTGTGCCAGTGCCTCACCACCCTCACTGTAAAGAACTTCTGGGCCTAACAGGGGAGAGTGGCATGAGCTGTACAAAGGTAATAGCTCAGCTCTGAGCTCTGCTCACCACGAAGCTGTGCAAACGCTTTGTGACAGCCCTGGGGAGGAATGGAAAGGTTAGGAGCATGGGGGGACAAGTTGGGTTCTGTGATCAGACAAAGCTGTGCAGCACAGCACGAGGTTGCAGTGTGGACCCTGGGAACATCAATGCAAATTGCTGCAGCAGCATTACAGCCCCCCCCAAACCCCTTCATCAGCCCAGGGACCTTTCTCTGCTCTTCTCCCCAGGGTGCTCTTAGTGCTACAGGTAGATGCACAAGGAGGACAGCAGCCTTGAACAAGATCCCAGACATCTCACTGTGTGTTTTTCAGTCTGGCCTTGCTGAAGCAGTCATATTTCTGTAAGACCATCAACCTTCAAAAGACTGATCTCCCTTTCCTGTCTGCTAGTGGCTATTGGTACTGGTTCTCACTGATGCCACTGCTGATTCTCCATCAAAGGAACTGTAGGTCCACAAAGGCTGGAAAGGGCCATGAAAAAGAGGAATCCTATGGCAGACAGGATTTCTTGGCCACAGGAGTGTCCTGTGTGCACAGGTAGGAATGATCTATGTCATAACATACCTGGAAACTTCAGGGGGCAAGGATGCAGGCTGGGCACCTCAAAAGAAGTGGAGCAGATCTCTTGTGTAACTAAAAACATGCCCTGTAGTTCTGCTCACCATCTAGCTAAACAAACTGTGAAGCCCCCAGGTAAAAGGGCATTACCCAATCATATTGTAGGCTTCAAGAAGCAGAAAGAATTCATAGTCCCAGCAGAGCAATGTCTGGAGGCTAATGAAGAGGAAGCTTATGGATAGTGTTAAATAAACAATCATCTCCAGCATAAAATCAGTAGATTTGATTAGCAGGCAAAGTCTGGGAAGCTCTCTGCACTGCAAAGAGCTGAGCCTGCCAGGGGATGTAAAGAAAAAAGGAGTTCTGCAAGTCCAGTAACCAACTAGCTGACTTTCTAGCTTAAAGCACTCTTCTTGTTCAAGTTCAAACCAGATCATAATTTCTCTTTTAGCTGTTGAAATATTGAGTGACCAATTGCTGATGAAATTGCTTGGACTGTTTCCAGTCACTGGCCCACTCCATACAGCAGGAGCCTCATGCTGGCACTGTGGCAGTGCTCTGGTAGTATGGAAGCAAGCCAGGCAAGATCTTTAGATCTTTAGTGCTTTTCTTATTATTTTTATTTATTTTTAAATTTTATATATATATATAATCAAATTGTCCTGTTGTCTGTGCACATGCATTTAGCCTGACTTACTGAGTCAACTACATTCTGCCTCAGTGCCACTTCTGTGTTAAAAGAATTGGGTTTTGAAGGCTCTCACTTGGCTTCTGTCTTCAAGATGTCTTTTATGTACATTTCCAACATTTGAAAATGCTGAGTTTAAGTTCAGTTAAAGGTAAAAGCTTCAGCAAACAAAGCTTCTGGAGGAAAAGGTGAAAATGTTTGACACGTGGTGGAATAGGAACATTCAACACAGGGAGGGCATGGACCTGGCAGAGCTGGTCCAGAAGAGGGCCACAAAAATGATCAGGGGGCTGGAACACCTCTCCTGTAAGGACAGGCTGAGGGAGCTGGGGCTGCTCTGCCTGGAGAAGAGAAGGCTCCAGGCAGACCTAAGAGCAGCCTGCCAGGACCTGAAGGGAGCTGCAAAAGGGCTGCAGAGGGACTGTTTGCAAAGGACTGCAGGGATGAGGGACAATGATTTGAAATAAGAGAAGAGCAGGTTCAGATTGGATGTTAGGAACAAGTTCTGCACCATGAGGATACTGCAACACTGCAACAGCTTGCCCAGGGAGGGAGTTGATGTCCTGTCCCTGGAGCTGTTCAAGGTGAGGCTGGCCAAGGCTGTGAACAAGCTCTCTAGTGGAGGATGTCCCTGCTGCCTGCAGAGGGGGTTGGACTGGATGCCCTTTGGAGGTCCCTTCCAATCCAAATCATTCTCTGAGGCTATGATTCTTTCTGTACCTTGCTCAAGAGAGCAGGGTGTTTGCTATTGCCTAACTTTCCAGAGCAATGTTTTCATCTTCCCTTCTGCTTCTTATTAAGAAATACAATTGCTGGGGTCAGTTCCAAGATAAAATGCAATTAGAAGGAATCTGTTTATGTTTTAATTCATTTCCAATAGTTCATAAGCCTCTTGCCATGCAGTTACTGAAACAAAACAAGAATCAGGGTTTTCTCATTTCACTTGGATCGTGAACCACATAAATCTGATGTGCAGAGGGGAAGTTCTGTGTTAGAGAAACCTGGGGACAGATGGTTTGGATTTAAAGATCAGAGCAGCAAGGCTTCTGGAAAAATTACACAGGACTGTCAAAAATGTAAACTGAGTTCAAGTTTAGTTCACAAAAAAATCTGAAGGCAGAGGAGTGAGAGGCTTTACTTCAGTCTGAGTTGAGAAGAGTAGAAATAAATCTGCCCAGAAATGTGTAGTGAAAACCTTTGCTGGTTCTTTGCACCTCTGTTGGGAATTGTCAGCATCCTTCTGAGGCTTCACTGTTGCTGTCAGGTTCAAGTTGTTGTTTGCAAAGCAGTTTACTCATCCAAAGACAGAACTCCAGAGGAAGATTAGACTGTACTTGAGTGCTACCTGAACAGTGTTGCAGTAGCACATAGGAGATAGAAATCATGAGCAGAGGCTTGAGTTGGAACATTGCTCAGCATCTCCTTTTGCAGACCTGGCAATCTGAATGCTAAATACCCAACCTGAACTGGTTTGGTTACAACAGAAGGGTGAGGCTGAATTTTCAAAAGGACCCAGTGGTGGTTATCTAAATTCTGGGCAGCTTTCAAA
>WBNM01028990.1:9062-50371 GCA_013399055.1 Ramphastos sulfuratus | reverse complement strand
GACCTGTTCTAGTGGGAGGTGTCCCTGCCTATGGCAGGGGGTTGGAACTGGATGAGTTTTGAGCTTCCAACCTAAACCATTCTCTGATTTCAATGTCTCAAAAATCACAGCTTGAGGAAAATGGTCTGACTCTGCATTCAGCACTTTGCCATGTCTCTACCCAGCCCACACTGACTGCTTTGCCAGCTGCCTCTACTACACTTGGCCAGTGGTGAATATTCAAAAAACCAGAAGGCATGGAATTTAGCTGGGCTATGCCTTGCTGCTGGAAGCAGGATTTCACCAGGATTTTGGAAGATTAAACAAGACAGCCTGGTAGATATCTCTTCCATAGCAAAACCAGGAAGAGGATTCCAACATCCACACCTCCCTCCCTCAATGTAAAGATGAGCCAGCTCCTGTATTTCAGCTATTCAGCTGCCAACAGTGGCAAAGAAACCACAGTTCAGCTGGAGAATTGCAATCTTCATTTTTTTTTTTCACAGCACCTATGTAGTTTTCTAAGCAAAGCTGGATTTTGGGTTCTGAAAGTACCTGCATCAGGTGCACAGATGGCACAAGAGACTACTGAGGGCTCTGCTTACAACAAGGTTAACTTTATTCAAACTGCTTGTCCTTTGAGGAGCAGAGGCCAACAGAAAAGCAGGCCAGCTCTGCTTTCTATTTCATTGGAATAGTTTCTCAAGTTTCCTGGAAGAGTATGTTCTTGGCAAAGGGAACTCAAGGGCCACTGACAACAATACTCCAGTTCCTGAAATCAAATGGGTGATCTAGGGTGAATAACAGCAGTCTAGATAAAACAGTCCAGCTTTATTTTGGAGCACAGAGAAAAGCAAAGCTAAATTGCAACTCGAGGCTGATTCCAGACTTCCAAATTCAAGTTAAATTGGCCATCAATTATGAGCTCATTCCTATGCTCCATACATGTGTGGGACACAGTTGTTTACAGCAGCCATCTGAGATTGCAGATTGTTGATTCAGAGATTCACAGAACAGTTTGGGTTGGAAAGGACCTTGAAGATCAGCTAGTTCCAACCCCAGTGCCTTGCCCTGGGATGCCTTCCACTAGCCCAGGTCACTCAAGGCCTCATCCAACCTGGCCCTGAACACCTCCAGGGAGGGGCCATCCACAACCTCCCTGGGCAACCTGTTCCAGTGTCTCACCACTCTCACTGGACAGAATTTCTTCCTAATACCCAGTCTAAATCTGCCCTCCTCAAACTTCAATCCATTCCCTCTCGTGCTATCCACACAAGCCCTTGCCAAAATTCCCTTCCTGGATTTTTTGTAGCCTCCCTCAGGTACTGGAAGGTCACTACTAGGTCTTACTAGAGCCTCTTCTTCTCCAGACTGACCAGTCCCAACTCTCTCAGCCTGTGCCCACAGGGGAGGTTCTCCAGCCCTCTGATCACCTTCACAGCTCTCCTCCGGACCTGCTCCAGCAGCTCCATGTCCCTGTTATGCTGGGGGCACAGAACTGGATGCAGTGCTCCAGATGGGGTCTCACAAGAGCAGAGGGGCAGACTCCCCTCCCTCATCCTGCTGCTCTCCCTGTTTTGGATGCAGCTCAGGCCACGTTGCCTTCTGGGCTGCAAGTGACCATTGCTGGCTCACCCTGAGTTTATCATCGACTGCCACCCCTAAGTCCTTCTGCTCGAGACTGCTCCCCAGCTACTCCTCACCCAGCCTGGATTTGTGCTTGGGTCTCCTCCAACCCAGGTGCAGGGCCTTGCACTTAGCCTTGCTGAACTTCATGAGGCTGGCTCAGACCAACCTCTCAAGCCTGCCCAAGTCCCTCTGGATGGCAACCCTCTCCCTCAGCGCTGTCAGCCAGAGCACACAGCTTATTTTCCAGATAATCTGCATCACAAATCAGCTACTTGAGACACAGAATCATAGAATGGTAAGGTTGGAAGGGACCTCGAGGATCATCCAGNACAACTAAAAAAAAGTCATGCTCATACTCACTTGGAAAGAGAAACACCCCCTGCTTTTCCAATCATTTCTTCATGGTGCAGCACTGCTTGGTTCCACGGGATGCGAAGGAACTTTAAGAGAGTTCTCATCCACCTTTCAGGATGCAGTACAAGCTGTTCATAATGCACCAGCATACACTTCTCAAACCCAACCTCCATGCACTGGTTATACATAGTTTCTATAGCACGATTCCACTTGGTCAAGCAGTCCCTGTAGCTGTTAAGGTCAAATCCAGCTATTGTCACTTTTCTAGAGATCATGGAATGCACAGAGGCACGTCCATCCCGAACCATCAGCAGAAATTTGGCATTGGGGAAGATCCTAGCAAGATAAGTTAAAGATTTCAAAGCAAAAGGGTCTTTGTTACACAAATAGGGAGCAGGCTCCCCGTGTTTGACAATGATTTCCAGTAAGAAGGCCTGCATGGCTGAGTCCAGCACCTCATCTGTGACCCCAGCTTCGTCCAGTCGGATCTTCTCTTTGCTGGACCTAGCCCACATCTGCTTGACCGCCAGGATCCGCGGGATCACTCTGGTCTCCTCTCCGCACCGAATATCCGGGTGGGCATCCAGCATGGCACGCATTAAGGTGGTGCCACTTCGAGGTACCCCTCCAATAAATATTAAAGGCATGTCTTTGTTGTAAGCAAAGCTTTTGGTGGTGTTCCCACTGGGGGCAGTTCTTACTGTGCTCCTCAGGCTTTCCGCCCTCACGGGCTGGCTGCGCTCCTCGATGCGGTGGTGACACTCCATAGCGTGCTGGCCCAGATAAAACACTGTCACTGAGCTGATCACCAGGCATGCCAACAGCAAGTTCTGCTTCAGTTTGCCAACCATCTTGATAAGGATTGTCACTTTGAAATACAGAGAGGCCTTCTACTTCAAGTGATCTTCTAGTTCACGTGCCATGGGAAACCTAATCTAAAATAAATTAAGGTCTGGCAAGATGGAGGGAGGGAAAACAATAATAAAAATTCAATTTAGAGCTTTAAGAACTACCACAATAGATCAACNCTCCAGAACTGTACACAGTACTAACACCTGACAGCGTTTAATGAAGCTGTTATCTCCCAGTGTTGTGTTAAGAGCAGTAAAGGCAAAGTCTAAACATCATCAGCCCATAATAAAAAGCCTTTTTGTTTACCCACAGAAGCAAGACAAGACCTAAGGAGATTCATCACTGCAATTACTATTTACATAGAAGTTCTCAGGGATATTTTAAGGACATGTTTGAAATGTCCTTAAAATTTCTACTACTGTTAAACTTTACAAAAGGCATCACATATATGAGGTTTTACACATTAAAAATGCAATTAAGAAACCATTCTTCTTTACTTGAGGTTTTAAAGCAAAAAGACAAAAAAAAAAAAAACAACCCAACCTGACCTCTGTGAGCCAAAGTCACCAAGATAGAACAAATGGAAAGGAGACCCCACACAAATCATGGGACAAATAATGAAGAATTTCAGCAGGGGCTTGCTGAATGACAGCCTTAAAACTTCTACTACTGGATGGCTACTGTTAAACTTTACAAAGGCATCACTTACATGAGGCTCTACACACTAAAAATGTGATTAAGAAGCCATTCTTCTTTACTTGAGGTTTTACAGCAAAAAGACCAAAAAAAAAAAGAAAACCCACAAAAAAACCACACCAAAAAACTGACCTCTGTGAGCCAAAGTCACCAAGATAGAACAAATGGAAAGGAGACCCCACACAAATCATGGGACAAAGAATGAAGAATTTGAATAGGGGCTTGCTGAATGCCAGTCTCAGTATCTCCACATAACTGCATTAGCTCCTGCTTTGTTTGAAATGCTCCACTTCCTCCACAGGATTTCAGCTGACAGCAAAAAGACATTTCACAGTTACCTATCAGCACTGACAGTGTCCAATTTTTGATCAAGGCCTTTAAGCAACGAAGGAAAACAGAGTTTGCAGCAAGACAGGGAAAGATCAATTTTCCTTCAAGGGAAGCTTTGATTAAAGGAGTGCACAGCCATGAAAAAAAACTACAAACAATGTAGGATTAAAGGCAACTAAGATCAAATCTAAGATCAGGCTTGATTTAAATAAGAACCAGCACCACCACAACAGCAAAAAATTAATCAACCCACTCTGACTTCATGTCTGGATGTTAAAAGGAACAAAGCCTCAGAAATTTAAGTGGAGGTCACCTGAAGAGTGCTCAAAGAGAAAACAAAAATCATGCCCAGCACCATGAATCAGAAAGTCTCCTCCCTAACAGATCCAGCAAGCAGAGCTGTCAGCTGGGGAAGGGGAAAATGTTCAGCTTGCAACTGTTCAGCTTAAAGCTGGCAAACAGCAGACAGAATCTCTTTAAATGCTTTAGAAACAGTAAAGATTCAGTTAAGTCAGTTCTGATTCAAGGGAAGAGTTAACATAACACAAACAGGCTTTTGCCACAGAGCACACAAGACTTGCAAATATTTACACTTCCTATAAGCCCTAACGTTAGTCAGCTCCAGCAAATTCCATGAGACTCATTTCCTCAGGAAGGAAAAAAAAAAAACAAAAAAGAGAGAGAGAGAGGAAAAAAAACCCCAAATACTCAAAAACCCAAACCAAACCCCAAAACCTCCATCTTCCAAAGTAAAAGTAGCCCTTGAAGGCACTAATGTTCCCCAAATGCAGAAGTTAGGAGCTGATCACCAGTGAAAAACACATCCAGACCGAGTGCATCAACTGTTTCACCCTTACCATTTGTTATTAGAGTCTCACTGCAACCCAAAGCAACAAAACAAACCCCCAAACACACCAGCCCCAGCCCTCAGAACCAAGCTCAGCATGGAAGGAAGGACTGCAGGCTGAAATCCTTGGTTCAGAGGTTGGTAGAGCAGAAAGATGACTCACTCCCAGCATCGGTCCAGCTGGGGATGCAAAAACAAGCACTGTAGTCCTGAAGCAGGTTCCCTGAGCAGCTGGAAAGCTGGAATCCCAAAAAATCCATTCACCTCCACAACAATCAACCACAAATACTTCAGTTTGATGCTCCTGTTTCCATAGAATCATAGAATGGTAAGGTTGGAAGGGATCTCGAGGATCATCTAGTCCCAACCCCCTGCCATAGGCAGGGACACCTCCCACTAGCACAGGTCACTCAAGGCCTCCTCCAACCTGGCCTTGAACACCTCCAGGGAGGGAGCAGCCACAACCTCCCTGGGCAACCTGTGCCAGTGTCTCACCACCCTCACTGCAAACAACTTCCTCCTAACATCCAGTTTCAATCTCCCCTCTGCCAGTTCAAACCCATTGCCCCTTGTCCTGGCATTGCAAGCCCTTGTCAATAGTCCCTCCCCAGCCTTCCTGTAGCCCCCTTCAGATCCTGGAAGGCTACTCTAAGGTCTCCTGGAAGCCTTCTCTTCTCCAGGCTGCAGAGCCCCAACTCTCTCAGCCTGTCCTCACAGCAGAGCTGCTGCAGCCCTCTCAGCATCTTGGTGGCCTCCTCTGGACTGGCTCCAACACTTCCATGTCCTTCCTGTGCTGGGGGCTCCAGAACTGCACACAGGACTGCAGGTGGGGTCTGAGTAGAGCAAAGTAAAGGAGGAGACTTTTTGCCAAGTCCAAAGATGCCAAAGGCTCCAAGCCCATGAAGAGCTGGTACCAAGCTCTCCTAAAACCTTCTGTACTGCTGGGGTTTTGGTGTTGTTTCTTGTTGTTTGGGTTTAGGTTTTTTGGAGGGTGGGATTTTTTTGTTTGGGGTTTTTTTGGGGGGGGGGGGATGTTTTTGGGTTTGTGGAGGTGTTTTTGTTTGTTGGCTTGGGGTTTTAATTTGGGGTTTTGTTTTGTTTTTATTGTGGTTGGTTTTTTGTTGTTGACTTTTTTTGGTAGTGGTGTTTTGGTTTGGTTTTGCCTGAAAGCAATACACAGAGCATGCAACCATCATAACCTGTGGCAAGACCTGGGCTTTGTCTTTAAGGAAACCAACAAGAAGCAGTAAGAAGCACCTCTGGACAAAACTGATCTCTTCTACAAGCCAGAAAACTCCCTTCTGTGCCTGAAGTTACATAGAAAGCTCTTTGGGACAAGCATGACATAAAGAAGTTACTGCCCCTTCTAGAAGCTTGCAGATCAACCCCACCTTCTCCCTCCTCTACATTAATAAACTGCTCTGGATCACATCTGTCAGCCTGAAGGATTATGATGATGTTGATGCTCTGCTGTGAACAGTAACTAAATTGACAGCACTTAAAAGAAATCGCAGCAGGGCAATCTGCAACTCCCTGTCAGCACTGAAAGAGAGCTTGGAAAAATGGTGACATTTTTACCCACTGTGACTTGAGAAGAGCAGAACTCTTCATAAAAACACCCCCAAAAACCAACCAACCAAGCTAAAAAAAAAAAACACCTAACCACCAAAACAAAGATCACAACACAGTCCTAAGCTGAGGAAACTGAAGATGACAATGGTAGAGGTGACTTTTAGCAGTAATAGTTTGAAATGACTACACTGAATTTCTAGGAAAAAAAAAAGCACATCTAGCTAAAAAAAAAAAACAACAAAAAACCCCCCACATCCCCCCAAATTGTGCTCTACAAGTTTCAGTATGAAAAAATGCAGCAAAGTAGAAATGCACATAACTGAATTCTACTCCCAGAAAAGTCAGCCCAGTGAGTCAGCCCCAAGATGATGTTAGCAAAGCAAAAATGACTGCTTTGTTTCCTCCTTCTGCACACACTAATTCTCTCTCCCCCTCCTTCCCTCTCCCTGCATGCAGCAGGTCAAGACTTTTTTCCTGAAGTTCATCCAAAAAACATTGAAGATTTTTAGCTTAGTCGAAAGGCAACTTTTTATGTTTTATGTCAGAACAGTTTGGCTTTTGTTGTTTTTTTAAAGCATTCCCTGCCAGGGGAAAGAGAGATGATCCATTACCACCAGTTATAAGCAATCCTCCTAAGCTCTAGAGCTCAGACTTGCACTTGGGAGGCCAAGAGAGCAATGAACACCTCCCTTATGTTCAGCTGGGCTGCTTTCTGCAAGGCTTTATTAACAGGACAGCAACACTGGCATTACTCATCTCAAAGAACCAAAATCCCAAATATATATATATATAAAAAGCATTTCTCAGTGATTTGCTTGTCCTCTGCTTCCAACTCTTGAACTTCTGACTCAGACTTTGAGAACCAGATCTCTTTCTAGGAAGAGCAAGTACAGTAGTACTGCTTAGATCTTTCCAAGTGCATCTTGTTCCTGCACTTGTCAAAGTGTTCATGGCTGAGTTTGACCTCCACACTTCTGGAGAGCTTTGCCTGGAGGGAAGATCACATTCAGCTCTGTGCCAACAGGTCATTAGGCTTCACAGGCATCCTCCTGAAAACCTGAGCTGGAATGCAGGAGCAAGAGAGAGGTGAAAGGAAGAATGCTGCAGTTGATACTGTTGCAAAGTTTTCTTTCCCCTCATGGTCCATTTACACTTCATCCTCACATCCTCCTACTGTGTTCTTATGATTTTCTTTTCCTACTAAGGAGGCCTACTCAACTCCTCAGTCTCTGGGTCTACGACACACAAACACATCCTGAAAGACTTTAGGCAGGAGACACCAAAATATAAACTCCAGAACTAGAATTCTCACAGTTCAGAGATGCTTTTGGTCAGACCAAAACATTCCAAGCTTCATCTGCAGAGGAAATTAATTTAAAAGGAGCAAGGTAGCCAAGTGGAATGGAAAAGAATGCTAAGCTGTTTTTATCTGCCGTCACCATTTTCTCTGCTCTTGACTAGAGAAGCAGAAATGAAAATGCTGCTAGGACTTAAATGTCAATCAAGTCAGCATCTTCTTTACCTCCTCTTGCACCTTGACTTTTCCTCTGTAAAAACAAACACTGGAAAGGCAGCAGATACTGAGAACTCTTAAGAACCTTTTCAAAACAATGTATGATTTGAAGACTGAAGGCAACATATTCCTTAGAGGAAGTTTCATGTTAAGCTCATCAAATAACCTCAGTAAGAAGCCCTTGCATACAACCTTAGCCTTTCAGCATTCCTAAATGAAAGTTAAAGAAAGGAATCCCATAAACCCTTTCCTTCAATGAACTGGTTTGTTTCTGGTCATTCATGTGTGCTGACCACAAAGCAGATTGCATAGGGAAGCCAGCAGTTACATGGTAATGGTATAGCACAGCACCAAAGAACACGACTGAAATATTCACAGCACACCACTTCAAGCTCTCCAAACCATCCCAGGCTCACTTAGGAGATTGTTCACAAACTCACTTAAGATTTGGGAAGCATTTTTATGCCCTGAAAGCAGGATTTGCACAATCCCCTTAATGATTCCCCCCCTCAAGACCAGGTATCATTTCTTACTTACCAGTCATGTAACAGAGTCTGAGAGAGCAATCTCAAAGCACAGCACAAGCAAGCAAACCCCAAGCAAAATACTCAGCAAAGCCAGAAATAAAAATGAAGAAGCTCTGAGTGCCAAGTCCACCTTTAGCTTTTTAAGCCATCGTGGCTCTCAAAATCCTGCAGCTGCTTTCTCTCCCCCTAGTTGTTATACAGCAAAAAATAAAAAGGATGATAAAATACCTAATTTTTATTCATCTCCATAAAAACAAATAGACAGAAAGTCACCTGAAAGGAAGCATCTGGGATGCAAGACAGCTCACAAGACTTAGTGATGCCTGCCTCCATGCTAAGCAGTTTGACAAGTGGCATGACAAGACAGAGCTGGACAAAATGAATAAGGGAATGTAGATGTGCAAACAACATTCCCTTATAGTTCACACTGCAGGAGCTGCAGGGATGTTATTCACCCACCTGCATTCCTGGAGCCTACATTTTGTTGTGTTTTAAATCTAAAGCTGTAAAAAACTGCAAACCCCAAGTAACCTTCACGGCCACAGACCTACCTGTACCAGAGAGAAAGCAAATGACCTGGACTTGCATACTGAATGTCAAACAGCTACCACCATGCTCCCAGCCGTGCAAGAGTACACAGCATTCGTTAACTACTACAACATTTACTGGTGGAGGACAATTCCCCAGAAGAAATTTAACACACATAGGCTTCTAGTTCTTTAAACACAAGCTAAAACAGAGGGGGAAATGTCAGTAGCACTCGAAGAGCTGATGAACTACAGCTCTGTGAACTTCTCTGTGTGCTGTGCCTCCCGTGAGGGATTTCAGCACCTTCCTTATTCAACAAAGTACTTCCAAAAATCAAACCGCTTAATAACACCGAAAAGAGAAAGACCTAAAAAAAACCCCTGTGCGCCAGACTCAAGGTATCAAATGGCTTCTTCCCGGAATATTACCAACAAGACCACTTCCAGCTATCAGACAGCTGCTTACTGCTCCCGCCCGTCGCCAGACCCCTTCCACCCGCTGTGCCTGCTGCTGCCTCCAGCTCTCGTCTGTGCCTGCCCTCCCCGCCGCGGGCATTCCCAGCGCCCGCAGCCAGCCGCCCCCGGCACACCTCAGCTGCTGAACAAAGACAACCGAAGCGCTGGGTGCTCCTCACCCGAGTTAGCTCCCCTGGACGGAAACTTTCCCATTTACCCGGCTGGGGTCCGCCTCGCACACGGCCACGGCGCCAGCGGGAAGCAGCGAGCTGGCACCGCCGCGCATCCTCGGGTGCTGCCGGCTGCGGCTCCGGGACTCGCGGCGATGGCCGCAAAGCGGAGTGCCCCGGCCAGCGCGCTACGCTACGGTGCAGTTCTCCCGGCCGCGATCAGCGCCTAAAGGGCGGCGCGGACCGCACGGCCACGGCGCCGACCTGCTCCCAACAGCCGCCTCAGGCCGCGGCCGACCCTAGCCCCGCCGACAAAGGCAACAGCTCCGGCAGGACCGGAGACACCCGAGCGCGGGGCGGGGCGGGGCGGGGCAGCCGCCGGCGGAGCAGCACAGGCAGCGAGAAGGGTGAAAGGAACGGCCGCGCCCCGGGCCCGCCCCGTCCCGCCGCATCCTCTCATTCCAGGTACACGGCGGGCAGCGGCTTCTCACCTGCGCTGCTGCCACCGCCCCCGCGCCGCGGCGGCCACTGCCAGGGCTGAGCTAGAGCTGCGCAGTAGCGCTGCAGCCCCTCCTCCGCCGCAGCTCCCCTCAGGTACCATCGCAGTGAGCTAGGGTTGGGGTTGGGATTGGGATTGGGACCGGGACCGGGACGAGCTGCACCGCCTCCCCTTAGCCGCGCGGCTGCGGCTGCCATGGAAATCACAACCACGCCCTGATTGGTCGCGAGCCTCGATGTGTCGCGGGACGCGGTTGGACCGACGCTGTAGATTGACATGTGAGGGGCGGTACTTGGGGCGGGGCCTGCAGTCGGGGGCGGGGCCACTAGCCCCTGTTGGGGAGGCGGCGAACATCTGGCGCAGGCAGCTGGAGCGGACGGGGGCGCAGCTGGAGCGGACGGGGGCGCAGCTGGGCGGGGGCGCCACGTGAGCGCCTGCAGGAGCGTGTCCTGAACAGCTGTGGCAGACAGATGTGGTAGCTGGGAACAGCTGCGTTTGTCACGGGCCGCCCCAGTCCTACCTGGCACTGCTAACGCAGAACAGGAGCAGCTGGAACAGCTGGCACGCTACAAAAAGAAAAGTCTTTCTCCCATGCTCCCTCCTCAGCTTTGGTTCCAGAGGTAGGTCTTGCAGGTGGAACCATCCAAAGCACGCAGTCCCCCGATTTCCTGCTAAAGGGCATTAATCAGCTGCCACAGACTCAGTGCCACCAGAGTTGGAGAGGGCTTGGCTGGCTGAAGACAGCAGAGCTGGGTGACAGCACCAGCAGCAAGGCGTTGGTATAAAAGTGATGGAAACCACCACATGGGACAGAACATCCCTTTCTAATCCTCAAAGCCCTAAACTGAGGCATGACGCAGTGTCCTGTCTCTCGGAGAAACAGTAGAGATCCTGCGCGGCTGGAACGTAAGCAGCTGGGTGATAAGCAGCTGGGCTTTGCCGTCATCCCAGCCTCCTGAGACACAGAGCAGCGGTGTCTGAGCTGGTGGTGACAGCATTAAGCATGGCCCATTACCCCACGTCTCACAGCCCTCACAAAACACCTGCCATAAAGCCCTGATGAGCCCGTCAGGATGTGGTTTGCACCGATGCCGATAAGCCAGTGCTCGCTGCCAGCACTGCCCAGAGATCTGATAGGGATGAGAGCTTCTCCTGCCTCCTGCTTCACCCAGGTGATGAGCAGCATTGCTGTTGAGAGGGATGAACGTGGTCAGGCTCACCTGTGGATTATTTGCCACGAGAATTAAGCGACCTGTGCCCTGAGCTAGATTGTCTGGTCCTGCTCTGGCAGGGGGGCTGGACTCAATGATCTCTTTGGGTCCCTTCCAACCCCTGACATCCTGTGAGCCTGTGACAGTAGCTGTGTGAGCAGCTGTGTGAGCTGCCCTGGTGAAAACACATCTGGAGTACTGCATCCAGTTCTGGGCTCCCCAGTTCAAGAGGCAGAAATACTGAAGAGAATCACCCTTGTAGCCTTTCTCTGGCCTAAGGAGGAAAGGCTTAGGAGGAAAGGCTGATAGCCCTGGGGCTGTCTAGCCCAGATAAGAGAAGGCTGAGAGGAGACCTTATTAATATTTATAAATATCTGAAGGGTGGGTGTCCAGAAGAAGGGACTAGTCTCTTTTCAGTGGTGTCCTGTGACAGGACAAGGGGCAACAGGTACAAACTGGAACATTAAGAATTTCCACCTCAACATCAGGAAAAACTTCTTTCCTGTGAGGGTGCTGGAGCCCTGCAGGAGGCTGCCCAGAGAGGTTGTGGAGTCTCCTTCTCTAGAGACTTAAAAACCCCATCTGGACATGTTTCTGTGTAGCCTGCCCTAAGGTGATCCTGCTTTGGCAGGAGGGTTGAACAAGATGTTCTCCAGAGGGCACTTCCAACCCCTACCACTCTGATTCTGTGATTTCCACGATGGGAAATCCTCTGCCCTGTGAGACACTGGCACAGGTTGCCCAGGGAGGTTGTGGCTGCTCCCTCCCTGGAGGTGTTCAAGGCCAAGTTAGATGAGGCCTTAAGTGACCAGTACTAGTGGGAGGTGTCTCTGCCTATGGCAGGGAGTTGGAACTAGATGACCTTTGAGGTTCCTTCTAACCTTACCATTCTATGATTCTATGATTCTATGACTTGACGATCTTGGAAAGTCTTTTCCAACCTTAATGATTCTATGACTGAGTTTCAAGAGTACCTAAACACCCCTAATGCTGTGCTCAGGGAGCTGCTGGAAGCAACTGCTTGCAGGTGGGATTAATTCTCTTCCCATTTCTTTCCTCTGACAGCTATTGACAGGGAATAAATGTCACTGGCTCCCCAGTGCTGCTGGCTTTGAACTAACGATTTAAAGATGAAACAGCCTATGTCTGTTTCCAGTAAGTTTGCCTCAATCCATTAACCAGCACTTTGCAGATCCCTTTATTGGTTTTTCTTTTATGGCTTTAGCTGTGACTCACACAGATAGTCCCTTTTAAAAGCTTCCAATCCGTGGCAATCAAACTGTGGCTCTGGGGGGAGGAAAAGGGGGAAAGCACAACACTGCTATATGGAAGCCCCACACTGAGCCCTTCTTTTATCAGCACTTCCCCCAGGAGCCACAGATCAACTAACCTAGCAAATATTGCATCACCTGAAGTCTCAGTGCAGACAGAGCCTCACTCCTAGCCCTGAAGCTGCCATTGTTGGTGGATAAACATCACGAGAAGTGACAGCACTTAACAGCTTACTGTTTGACAGTTGCATTGGATGCTCCTTGGTGGCTTCTTTCTGTTTTATTCCTTGGATCTCAGCAATAATTCCTCCTCACTGGGATCTCAGCCTCATGCATGGGATAAAGGATGAGCCCAGGACTGAAGCTGCAGCTCAGAGGGGGAACAAAGCTGGTGCTGCAGGACCACAGCCCAAAGCTTGCTGAGCTCCAAGAGAAACAGGAGCAGGTTGTGGTGGCTATGCCTGATTTGTGCCTGGGTTTCCCTCTGCAGTGGTGTGGCTTTTGATTGTTCCCATATTCTAAGGTCTAGAAGTGCCACACCACATCTGGGACTGCCAGTGGGAGGAGGAAGAGCAGCCCTGACTCCTGGTGCTATTCAGGAGCCTACCTAAAACTTTTTTCCCCCCTGTTATTTCTGAACATGAGTCACAATATAACCCAAACTTCTCCAGATCACTGCTATGGCAGAGGCCAGCTGGACATCATTGCCTGGAGGGACTAGCCCCATGGCATCATGTGGCCAGGACATACCAGGGGTCTGGAGGAGCCAGGAGCCATCCTGCACAGCCTCAGGCAACGTGGACTGTCACAGCTCCAGCAGCAGTGCCAAATCTGCTGCCTTCCACTCGTGCCTGCCCGGTGAGCAGCATCTTTCCTACCACATCATACAAGCTGCTGGGCCAGCGTGTGAGCAAGCCAAGTCCCCAGTGGTGCTGCCCTGCCCTCTGCTAGCTGAAGGGTCTGTTACATTCAGAGACAAAAATGGTTCTTTTATTTCCCCTTCTCTGGACTTCCCACACAATGTTTTTCCTGACACCATTTCCACTCCAAAAAGTCTTTCTGAATTCAACTCCAGTGTGCTGTTCAAAAGCAAGAGAAAGCTTGCTAGTCCTTATATCCTGGCCCTCATCCAGGAGTATTTACCTTAATTCCACCTTCTCAATCCTAAAAATGCAGAGAATCTCTCTTTGGCTTTGCCCAGCTCACTCCTGTAGCCTGGAGCAAGAAGAGCTGAGCTTGCTGGCTTGGGCACGTTCCTGGCAGAGCTGTTAAATGTTCTCCTTTTCCTTCGAGTGCCTCAGCAGCAATTGCACAACACTCGGGAGGATCCCTCCTTCCCAAGAGGCAGATGGAGGAGGGTTGGTGCTTGTGGCTTTCACCCCTGCACTCACTAAAGGCAGTTTGGAAATCCAAGGAGGTGAGAGGCTCAGCTGTTGCTTCTGCCCTGAAAAAAATCTCCCTGTTACCTCTGTTGCAGAGGGCTGTCTATGGAGAGAGCATCAGAGGCTGCCAGCGGAGAGAGCATCAGAGGCTACCAATGGAGACAGCCATCAGAGAGGGGACTGAGGAATCTGGAATATGCTGATATGATAAAGCACAAAGAAGCTTGTTTGGATTTCAGTTTGTCCTGGAAAATTCATTTGACTTTTAGGTAGAATTCCAAAATCCCAAGCCTTGAGTCTGCCTGTGCTGTCTCTGCCCAGGGCAGTGCTGGGCATCCTCCCTCCCCAGACAAGCCCACTGAAGCGCTCCATTGGCTCTGTGTCCAAGACACACTTAAGTCAGCTCTGCTATCTCTGCCTTTATGAACATGACCAAACTGCCCTCTGACTAGGGGAGGAAGGGGACTTAACACCCCACTCACAAAATGAACTGCTGGGCACAGTTTTCAAGCTGCCACGGGTGTCTTGGCCAAGGGAGAAGCATGGGGCAGCATCCCTCTCCAGCTCTCTTGTTCTTGGGCCCCAGGTTGATCCCTTATTTCCCCAATCCCAGCAGAACCATGCTCCATCCAGAAGGGATGGCTTTTCTGCTGCAGGCACCACGTCTGGGAGGTTTAAGCCAAGATCATCAAAGGCAGGAGAACATGGGCTTTTCTTCAGGTAGCTACAACCTGACCTGAATCTGCCTGTGGCTCAGAAAGGATCGAGGCCATTTCTGCCCCAAGCCCACAAAGCAGCTCTCTGTGATTAACAGCTCTCAGCTCCCCTGTCTCTGTCTGAGCTTGTGTCTGCTGCTTTATAAATGTGACAGCTATGAACTGATCTTTCCACGTGCCTGGAGAAATAATTATGGTCCTAGGAACATCTCCACACAGTCCTCATCCCCCTCCTCACAGGCATTTTAAGCATCAGATGTATTTATTTCAGGGGGATATTTTTTCCCTAGCTGTAGGAACCCCTGGAAGCGCCAAGTCCTCAGGTTTTGCAGCTGGTGAGCAGCTTTGGCCACCCAATAACTGTAGAAGTAGCTGTTTTTCCAGTCACAGTGCAGGAGTGAGGAGTCTCCTCCTTTACATTTGCAGGCATCTCCCCTGTTCTTGGCTGGCAGACAGCTGCCTATGTGGCACAGGGAACGTGTGCAGGCAGAGCGCTCGGCCTCAGCACAGGAACATCTGAGAAGCCACTGCTTAATTCCTTCCCTTCCTTTAGGTTTCCCTAAAAATAAAGTTAAATCCCCACCAATATCACAGAAATTGGCTAAGCTGGAGCTCTTCTGAAGCCTCACATGAACACTACCACACTGCTGAAGGTCTGAGCCATGTGTGATGATGGTGAATAGCTGAGAGCAGCCCTGAGGAACAGGCCCTGGGGGTCTGGGGTGATGAAAAGCTCCAGATAAGGCTGCAGTGTGAGTGCAGCCCAGACAGCAACTGTGTGCTGGGCTACAGCAAGAGCAGTGTGGGCAGCAGGGCAAGGGAGGGGATTCTGCCCCTTTGCTCTGCTCTCCTCAGACCCCACCTGGAGTCCTGTGTGCAGTTCTGGAGCCCCCAGCACAGGAAGGACATGGAACTGTTGGAGTGGGTCCAGAGGAGGCCATGAAGATACTCAGAGGGCGGCAGCAACTCTGCTGTGAGGACAGGCTGAGAGAGTTGCGGCTCTGCAGCCTGGAGAAGAGAAGGCTTCCAGGAGACCTTAGAGTAGCCTTCCAGTATCTGAAGGGGCCTGCACCCACACAGCCTCTCCTCAGCACATCCATTCATCATATCCATGGTGTCTGCTTGGGAGGGCACCAGCATCAGCACACCAGCCCTTGCTGGAGGAGAGATCAGCTGTCTCCTGTAGGAGATGCTGAAGGGAGTGGAGCATCTCTTTTAGGAGAGGCTGAGAGAGCTGAGGCTCTTTAGTCTGGAAAAAGAGAAGACTAGGAGATCTTGTCCAATCCCCATTCTGTGATCCTATGACTTGTCCCATGAAGTTTAAATGCTTGCAAATGCTCAGGTTTGCAGGATCATAGAGTCATAGAATGGTAAGGTTGGAAGGGACCTCAAGGATCATCCAGTTCCAACCCCCTGCCATAGGCCCCTGCCACTAGCACAGGTCACTCAAGGCCTCATCCAACCTGGCCTTGAACCCCTCCAGGGAGGGAGCAGCCACAACCTCCCTGGGCAACCTGTGCCAGTGTCTCACCACCCCCACTGTAAAGAACTTCCTCCTAACATCCAGTTTCAGTCTCTCCTCTGCCAGTTCAAACCCATTCCCCTTGTCCTGTCATTGCAAGCCCTTGTCAATAGTCCCTCCCGAGCCTTCCTGGAGCCCCCTTCAGATACTGGAAGGCTACTCTAAGGTCTCCTGGAAGCCTTCTCTTCTCCAGGCTGCAGAGCCCCAGCTCTCTCAGGCTGTCCTCATAGCAGAGCTGCTGCAGCCCTCGGAGCGTCTTTGTGGCCTCCTCTGGACCCGCTCCAACACTTCCATGTCCTTCCTGTGAAGGATAAAGTCCTGATTTCATAAAGCAGTAGCACATGTGGTGGCCACTAATGAGCTAAATATCCATTGGCTTATTAAGAAATTATCTCCTCTGTCTCTGAAAAATAGCCTAAGAATGTGAAAGAGCAGCTCACAAACCCCAAAACCCTCTGCCAGAGACACAGAGCTCTGCTCCCATAGGATCAAAGGCCTCTCTGGTTAGGACAGTATCAATGAGACATCAGTGAAACCACCTCAGCTGCACACCCTGTGCCCGGGCACTTGGCTGTGGTTCATGCAATGAGTTTCTGCAGAGCAGGACAGCCAGCTTGGCTGCTCTTGCAGGACTTGGCTCCTGCAACCACAGCAGTTCCAAATGCAGAAATATCCCATGCTCTGACCACGCTGGCATCTCTGCTATGCGCCAGGCGCGGGGGTTTTGAAAGCAGGAGCTGTACAAGTGCCCAGCAGGGCTGTCACTTGTCCCTTCTTAGCTTGCCAGGAGCTACAGAAGTGCAAGCAACTTCAAAATGACATAAAGCTCTGAGGGAACACCATTAATCACAGAATCATTTTGGTTGGAAAAGACTCTCAGGTCAGCAAGTCCAACCATCAACCCACCACCACCATGCTCACTAAAGCATGGCCCAGAGTGCCATGTCCACACATCTTCTGAACACCTCCACCACCTCCCTGGGCAGCCTGTTCCAATCCCTGACCACTCTATCCAACCTAAACCTCCCCTGGCACAATTTCAGGCCATTTCCTCTTGTCCTATCACTTGTTCCTTGGGAGAAGAAACCAATCCCCACCAGGCTCCAACCTCCTTTCAGGGAGCTGTGCGGAGCAATGAGTTCTCCCCTCGGCTTCCTTTTCTGCACCCCCAGGTCCCTCAGCTGCTCCTCACCAGCCCTGTTCTCCAGACCCTCCACCAGCTTTGTTGCCCCTCTCTGGACACACTGCAGCCCCTCAATGTCCTCCTTGCAGCAAGGGGTTGCAAATGGAATCAGACATGATGCAGCCTCTCAAGTTCCTTACAAGTGCTGTTCAAATTCACACTATTAAAGATAAGACAAGACAGAATTTAAATCTCATCCCCACCAGGGTTTCTCACTCCAGACTTGCTGTATTTTCATAGTCTCCTGCCTCCTTTATGGCTGAGTTCAACTTGTCAGCTGAAAGAAACTGAATTAAACCCCAACTGTCCCCCCATGGGGGCTGCCAAGCAGCCTCACTGCTCTCAGCTGAAAGAAACTGAATTAAACCCCAACTGTCCCCCTATGGGGACTGCCAAGCAGCCCCATTGCTCTCAGGCTCATCACCAGCATTCAGCAGTTTAGGGATTGGAAATTGACACCTTTCCTGGGGGCAGATGAGGAGGGTGATGTGATGCCCTAAAAATAAATAAATACATACAAACACATAGCTTTTGGGCCCAGTCTCATTTGCTGGCTCCAGCACCCCACTCTGGGACTGGTTTTCCCTCTTGGCAGTGGCTGAACAGCTGAGCCCAGGGTGTTGCTTAGAAAATCCTGGTTTAGACACTTTTTTTTTTTTCCATGCCCAATTCCATAGCTTCAGGTCTTGAGTGAGGCACAGCATTGTGAAAGTCTGAGCCCCCAGGCCAAAGTCTGGGAGAAGAGTAAACAGGGGAGGAAGGAGTGGTGCCTTCTGCAGAGCTTCCCCCCTCCTCTCATTTGGTTTCCATCAATTATTTATTTTTATGGTGGCCTTTCAAAATGTGTGGGAATGTGGCATTTCAGGCCTCCTCTGGGCTCACTGAGACACTGCTGGGTTTGATACAGGGAGGGAAATAACCTGGACTGAAAACACAGCAGGTACCTTCACACAAGTATCCACAGAAGGAGAGGAAATGGCCTCAAGTTGGAGCAGGGGAGGTTTAGGTTGGATATTAAGAAAAGAATCCTTACCTGCAAGAGTGGTCAGGCACTGGAATAGGCTGCCCAGGGAGGTGGTGGAGGTGTTCAAGAAACCTGTGGATGTGGCACCTGGGGACATAGTTTAGTGGCCATGGTGGTGCTGGGTTGAGGGCTGGACTGAAATGATTCTCTGATTCCAAGGAGTGCTGAGACTCAAGCAGAGAACCTGAGGGTATGAAGACATCTGAAATCTGCACCCTCTGCAAAACCTGGCCTCTAGGAAACAATAAATTCTTTGTAGACAAGCAAGGAAATCCAGACCTCCTCTCTCCCCATCGCTGCCTCTAACCACCGGATGACAACCCCCACAACTATAAACCAGATGCTAAATTAAAAAAGCAGCACAGAAAAGAATAAAATGGACCAAAGAAATCATCCTCTGAAGCTCTGCCCCTTTATGTGAGACACCTGGGGCACACAGGCAATCTTTTCTATTTTTTTTTTCTTTTAAGCTTTAATAAACACAAAATTGCCCCAACAGAGACAAATAAGGACCCTACCCTCCTGCAACTGCACTTTGAAAACCATCAATGAAGCCATTTTCCAGACTCTGGTGGAGAGAGAGGGAACAGAAATAGCAGGATCAGGACTTGCCCAGCCCATCCTGCTTCCAACACCCCCTGCTCAGCTTCTTCCTTATCTCCAGACACACACAGGATGATATTCAGGGAACACTGCACACCATTCAACCTCTTGCCACAGGAACCTGCTGGATTCTGCAGGTGTGTTCCCTAACACTCCCTTCTGCACATGCTCCACCTTCAGTCCTGCAGAAATGAGGGAAAAAAAGACTTTCCCTGCCAGAAACAGCCCAGAAAGGGCAGAACTCCCCAGCCAACCTGCTGCTGAGCTTGTGAAATTGAGTAAGAAGCTTTCTTCACTCCTCTGGCCAGCAAGAAGCTTTTGCCCTTAGATCAGGGCTTTTGATTCCAAATCCTCTGCATTCCTTCAGGCAGACTGACCCAAGTCAGATGGAATGCAGTTGGTTTTGGGGATCCAACACCCTGCAGTCAGGAGGGACATCCTCAAATAGATCAAATTGCTCAGAGTCCCAAACACTCTGACCTGGACTGTTTCCAGGGATGGGGCATCCACCACCTCTCTGGGCAACCTGGGCCAGGGTCTCACCACCCTCAGCATTAAAAATGTCTTCCTCTGTCCAGTCTGCATCTCCCTCTTTTAATTTCAAACCATCACCCCTTGTCCTGTCACAACAGTCCCTGCTAAAATGTCTGTCCCCAGCTTTCTGAGCAGCTCCTTTAGGTACTGAAAGGCCACAAGAAGGTCAATGTTCAATGATTCTATGTCCACACAGAGATAAGACAGACAGGTAGACAGACAGTCAGTCAGTCAGTCAGTCATTCTTCAGTGGTGCCCAGTGACAGAACAAGAGGCAACAGGCACAAACATGAACATAGAAGGTTCCATCTTAAGATGAGGAGGAAATTCTTTGCTTTGAGGGTACCAGAGCACTGGAACAGGCTTCCCAGAGAAGTGGTGGAGTTTCCTACTCTGAAGTAACTCCCTGGATGTGTTTCTGTGCGACCTGCTCTAGGTGAACCTGTTCTGGCAGGGGGCTTGGACTTGCTATCTCCAGAGGTTCCTTCCAGCCAATTATTCTGTGGTATCAAATTCTGGCCCAGTCTGTGGTTTTGGTGGGATGACCCTGGCTGGCTGCAGGGCCACCAAACAACTCTCTCACTCCTCTCTTCAACCAGGGAGGAACACAAGATGGAAAACAAAACCACCTCATGGGTCAAGATAAAGACAAGACACAGCCCAGGGCCACCAGACCATCATTCCACTGGCTGAAGCACCCAGCCATGACACAGGGGGATGCAGCCCTTCCACCACCTGCACTGGCCCACACTTGGAATTTCCCAAACTCAGCCAGCAAGTGCCTTTTACCAGCACAGCACTGGAGCAAACTGACCAGGAGACAAGCACAGCAGTGCTGCTGTTCCTCCTCCAGTGACTAAGGCAATGTGACTATGTGATCAACCCTCCTGAACGCACTGGGGAAGCTGCCAGTGCCTGCCTTGGATTTCTCTTGCCTAAACTCCAGCCAGCTTCACACAACCTCAGCTTGCAAGCCATAGAACACGAGACAAACAATGTAAATCAACACAACCAGCAAAATCTAACAGGAAACAGGCTGTGCTCTGTATTTTCTGGATGGGAGAGCAGCTGACCAGCACAACCACAACTCCCTCTGAAATTCCCTGCACCCTTTTTGCTTATTGGCCAGCAGGGAACAGGGAGCTGAAAAGCTGATTTCGTGTAATGTGGGGTTTGCTGTAAATCAACTGTATATGACTTACAATTGGACAAAAGACAGGAAAGTCACAAAAAGAGACAGATGAAATACTATTAAACTAACAGACTGTGGAAGACAAGCAGCAGGATGAAACTGATGTCTGGATGGTAGGACTGAGGGCTGACCTGAGGGCTAGCAGCGTGCATCGCTGTAGGAGGAGAGGTCTGCACCATGCAGCTGCAAGTAACTGCACTTAACAGCTCTTTTGGGGTGTTTTAAGGAGGGCAACAAGGCTGGCAGAAAGCTGAGTGCCACTCCTCCCCCCAGCAGCACTGTTCACACCCCAGACACAGTGGGTGCTGTGCTGGAGGGTCTCAGAAGCACTCACCAGCAGCGCTCGGTGCGTGGGTCCTGTGGGGCCGCAAACCACACCAGGGCTAAAGCACCCTGGTGGGAAGGCTGGGAGCCAAGAGTCCAGCTTGCAGGAGAATAGCACTTGAGACAGCTGCTGGGGTCAGCTCACAAACACTCAACTGATACAATCCCTCTCACATGCTGACCAAAGCCCACTAAAACCCATTTCCATTCATTTCCACCCCGCCGCTGTCTACTCCCCTCCTAGAGCTGCTGCAAACCCCTCCCGCAGCGTTCCCACGGGACAAAAACCATCACACCTCCCAAACTGCAAGCTCAGAGTCTCACCAAAACCAGCCACTGCCCCAGGTCTGACCCACCTCATGGAAGAGCATCCTGCTCCCCCCGTGCTGAGAGACACAGCTCAGGGCAGCGCCGAGTTTCACCTTTCCGGTCCCCAGCAGCAGCGCCTTGTGGCGGCCAGCCCCAGCTGCAGGCAGACCCTGTCCTTCCCACCACAGCCACCGACCAGCAAAAAGCTTCACCAGCCTTTGAAGAAGGGCTCAGCCCGCAGCTGGAGCTTGCTTGCAGACAGAGCAGGAGGATCTCCACGCCTCGAGAGGCAGCTCAGGACACACATCGGGTCTTTGGTGATCACTTCCCACCAGCTGCTATTTCTTCCCCACCCGCTTTTATAGAAGCCTGATAGCTCCCATTGGCTCGAGGCACAATTAGAGTGACTACCATGACCCATTTAAATTGCATTAAATAATTTCTCAGTTCATTGTCCTGCAGAGCTCAGTTCCATAAAAGCATATTTTAATGATTAACTATTGGGCTCTGCTGAGGCCCCAGCAAAAAAAGGCAGAAAAAAAAAAGCAGAATCTGCAGCTTGCCTCTGTCCCTCCCTCCCCTCCTGCCAGCTCCCTGCTTCAGCACCACTTGCACAATATTTATGGTTTTCTTTAGAGCCTCCACTCCTGGCCTGATACAACCAGCTCAGCTGGCACTGGAGGGAAGGTTCCAGCTCCTGGAACTGCAGAAAGGTTGGGGAAAACTCAAAATCAAAGTCCAAAAAGGAAGAAGCAACACTTGGAGGTCAAATAATGAAGCAGCAGCATTTGTAGAGCCAGGGGTAAGCTGTGGGGTGCATTGTGAGCTTTCTCTGTGCTTTGAGCACCAGAGTTGAGCTGGAGGTCATGGCTGGACCTCACTCTCCATTGCCCTGATGAAACCCAGCAAGATAGAATCATAGAATCATTAAGGTTGGAAAAGACCTTTAAGATCATCAAGTCCAACCTTCATAGAATCAACCAGGTTGGAAGAGACCTCCAAGATCATCCAAGATGCTGTTAGCAGTGAAATTACCTGGAACAGAAGGCTGGGGGTTGGTGCAGAACCTGCCCCACACATGGCTGATGCCAGCTATAGTCCTTGCCTCAGGCTTTTCCTCCCCCTGGGGCTCCATCAGCAGGAGATTCAGGGCTGGAAACACCTTTTGAGCCACTCCCAGCATCTGTGCACAAGGGAAATAGAGGAGAGCAGCAACTGCTGGTTCTGTGCACAGAGTCCTGTCCAACAGCCCCTGCCTCTGCACCCACACCTGCAGAGCAAAGCCTCACATCAGCCCTGCACAAGCAGCCCAGCAGCACAAACAGCAGTCACCAGAGTAAGGCTGGACATGGAGATGGGACAAGATGTTCAACACATTTTGTCCCACCAAACCTGGGGAGTTTCCAAGGGGATCCTGCTGCAGGCACCTGGCATGGATGGGACAAGCCCAGCGGCAGGCAGAGCTGAGCCACAGCTGGATGCCCTCTGCCAGCTTTCTGGAGCAGGAGGAGGATCTTAGGGCCACCTCCACTGCAACGTTTGAGCTGCCTTCTTCAGCTGCTTCAACCACTGAGGCCTTAGGTAAGAAGGTGACACAGGAGCCTGTCCCAGAAGGCTGGGAAACAGGCAGCTCTCCATGAAGCCCACGCCTGGGGCAGGACACGCACAGGAAAAGGGAAGATGTTTAAATTGGCCTGCAATGGGCTCACTTCCACCCCCGGGCACTCACAGATGCTGTGCTGGAGGCAGCTGCAAGCAGTGCTTGGGGTCTGGAGGGACTTTGCTGGGCCATGAAGGAGCAAACCTGCTGGGAGGAAGCAGTTGGGGCCCGTTAGGTTCTGAGTGGGTGTTTTAGAACTTCCTATGCCCTCCCTCTCAGCCACCCTCCAGCCACTTCACCCCGAGGAAGCCTTCAGTGCTGCTGTGCCACAGTGTCTGCTGAGGGAGCTGGTGAGTAACACAAAAAGCAGGAAAAGGGAAAAAAAAGAAGAAAGCCTTTTCAGATTGATTTCTGAAGAGTATGAAGCAATTGTGTCTTGAAATGATGTAGTGCTGCAGCTGGTGAGATTGGGAAGGGGCTGGTCCAGAGCCAGACTGGGACTGGGGCTCAGGAAAAGCAAGCCTTGTTGTGGTGGCATCATCATCATCATCACCGGACAAGGGGCACCAGGTGCCCACTGCATCAGTATGGGGACTGGAATGCCACTTGCAGAGGCATCAAGGTTTCTCTCAAGCTCCACCTGCTTTATGTCCACCTGTGACATTTCAGAGCTCACTGTTGCTGGCTATCCCATGCACATCCTGGGGCAGGCAAACAACTGAACACAGCTAATTAACAAAAAAAAAAGAGCAATTAAAATCAGGTCACAAACCCTTGCAGCCCAGCACAGGAGCACACACTGGAACCACAGCTGCTGATTAAAGACCCCAAGCTCATCCTGTTGCAATAGGACAAGAGTGAATGCATTGAAGCTTGAGAAGGACAGATTTAAACTGGAGATTAGGAAGAAATTCTTTACAGTGAGGGTGGTGAGAAACTGGAACAGATTGCCCAGGGAGGCTGTGGATGCCCCTTCTCTGGAGGTGTTCAAGGCCAGGCTGAATGAGGCCTTGAACAACCTGATCTAGTGGAAGGTGTCTCTGCCCACAGCAGTGGGGTTGGAACTGGATGATCTAAAAGGTCCCTTCCAGCCCAAACCATTCTATGAATCTTGGCCAATGCCCTCCCTCCTTGACAGGCAGCACAGGAAGAAAAACAACCTTGAAGATTCTTTTAGACCTGGCAAAAATCTCTCTAGTCCAACAGAACACATTTTTAAAGCCCTCAGCATGTCTCCAGGGGTTAACTTTCACTCTTTATAAACATATATCTACATACAATGCCTGGGAAGGGCTGGGAGATCAACCCCTGCATGCTCAGTGCAGAGCTGGATCATTTCAGCAGCTCAGACTTTCCATTTTTGGATACTTTTTCTTCAGTGTCTGGTCTGTAACAAAAGGGATTTGCTCCCCAAACTGACATCCCATGATAGAGGAGCCCCAGGGAGCAGATGTGGGGCAAGACACCAGTTGTGGTGCAGAGGAGTGAAGGGTGAGTGCTGGGGGTGAAGGGAGCTGACCCACAGCCTATCCCTGGGGGCACAGATTGGGTTAATCAAGGCACTGCCCACTCAGGGGATGGGTGACCCCATCTGGCATCCTGATCCCCTCATGGAAATCTCTGGGCAGAGCAAACCTTTACCCTCATTTTCATACAAGCTCTGCAGAGTCAGACTCAGTCTGGGACTGAGCTCAGCATGTACCTACTCCTCTGCCAGCTCCTGCACTGGAGAGCAGAGCAGAGCAAAGGCTTTAGAGGAGCTGCAAAAACACCCTGAGCTCCAGGAGCAGCAACCAGGCTGTATTTTAACTGTCTTTTAAGAGGAAGGAGCCAACCAGCACATCAGGAGCCATCCTGGCAGGAGGAATCACCCTGCTGCAGAAACACAAACATATCAGGTTCCCAAGGTGCTGCAGCAACCCAACACTGATGGCAGCAACAGAGAAGAGCCCTGGTTCCAGCTGGCAGTGATGGTTTGAGGTCATCCCCATTCCCCTTGTGCTGATATTCCAGGTTAAAGCTCCAGCTCACACTGGGCATCATCATCCTGTAGGCACATCTGGCTGGGAACTGATGGACATCTGTGATTGCTTGGTGAGAGGCTTTGCAAGAGAACAGTTGGGACTGGGGGGGATTTTCCCATTTCCTTCTTATTCTTTTCTTTTTTTCCCCCCTTCTTTTTTAAAATGAACAATGAGTTTTCTGCCTGACCCCACAAAAGAAATGAACCAGGCAACTCCTGCCAGCTTTTCTCTCACAGTCCAGCAGGGACCAAGCAGGAGCCTGGCAGGACCAAGCACTAATTGCATGTGGTGAGTTGGGGGGGGTGAAGCTGCCTGGCAGGACAAGGGCTGAGACTCACAAACAAGGACTTTAAACCCCAGCAGCACAGCCAGTCTGGGTGCTCAGTGCCAAAGCTTGTCCAAGGTGGCTGAAGGCATCAGTGCCCTGCCCAGTGCACAGGCACTGCCTCGCCAGTGCTCTCCAGCACTGCTTGGGTCCTCCCATGAAGGGTAACCCATCTGTGTCCCCAGGCTGGATATGGCAGAGATGCTGATGAGAGCTGCTGGGAGGATGCTCTCTAAACCCCACTGGGCACTTGGACCTGGTGGGACTGTTTGCAGCATCCCTGAGCCCTCCCTGCAGCTCCCTTCCCCGTTCCCATCAGGTCCTTCCTGATGATTTTCTGTCATTCCCATCTCTTTTCAGATCTTCTCTCACCTCCCAGGCCAGTTTGATGTCAAAGTCTAACAGCATCTCAGCTACCTTTGTTGGTTATTTTTATAAACACTGAAGTTGATAAAATAAAGATTCTTAATGCAGAGGGAAATTAATTTAAGCAGCCTGAGCAGGAAGACTTGCTCAGGGCAAGCAAAAGTTCTTGGGGCTTAACAAATGTTCCCCAAGTGCCTGCTGTGTTTCAGCTGAGCTCTGGCCACAGCTCTGATATTTTTTTTTTTTTTTCCCAGTACAAGCATTTCTTTTTTGCTCAATAAAAACTCTGCAGCAGGATTTCTTTCTGTGGGAACAGAAAGTATTTTCTCTGTCAATGCTTTCAGCAGCTCCAACCTAAACAACACTGCCTTCGACTCCCTCCAGGATGCTGGCTGGATCCCAGGCTGTGCCTCTGCAGCTGCCCTTTGCAAAGGGGGCTACCATGACCTTCCTCTCCCTGGGAAGGTCATAAAACATCACTCATGGTTTTAAAAGGTACTTTGGGCTTCTTTAGGAGATTCTCTGGGCTCATCTGCAGGGTGTTGGGGGACTGGATACACCCAAGCTGCTGCTGAAATATTTTAAAGAGCATCCCAAGGACAAAGTTCACTGCCTGCCTGCCCCAGACCCTCTCCTTTTGCAGGATGTCAACAAGAAACAGGGATCCCAGTCCCTGTCTCACACTGTGCCATCAGGAGCACTGAGGCATCAAGTAGCTGGGGAGAGAGCAGTGCTCTTAGGGCAGGATCTCACTGCCCAGATGAAGGCATCGTTCTCACAGGCAAGGCAGAGGCATGGTGCTCGTTTTGCTACTCACCACTCATTCATCTCATGGTGGCTTTCCAGCTGCCTGCTCCCTGCCCTGCTCTTCCCATGACCACTTCAATCACCTGGTCCAACCCTTCCCTGCTCAGGCAGGCTCACAGAATCACAGAACTGCCTAGACTGGAAAAGACCTTTAAGATCATTGAGTCCAACCATTAACCTAACACTGACAAGTGTAAGGTCCTGCACCTGGGTAGGCACAATCCCAAGCACAACTCCAGGCTGGGTGGGGAATGGCTGAGAGCAGCCCTGAGGAACAGGACCTGGGGGTCTGGGGTGATGAAAAGCTCAAGATGAGGCTGCAGTGTGAGTGCAGCCCAGACAGCAACTGTGTGCTGGGCTGCAGCAAGAGCAGTGTGGGCAGCAGGGCAAGGGAGGGGATTGTGCCCCTTTGCTCTGCTCTCCTCAGACCCCAGCTGCAGTCCTGTGTGCAGTTCTGGAGCCCCCAGCACAGGAAGGACATGGAAGTGTTGGAGCCAGTCCAGAGGAGGCCACCAAGATGCTGAGAGGGCTGCAGCAGCTCTGCTGTGAGGACAGGCTGAGAGAGTTGGGGCTCTGCAGCCTGGAGAAGAGAAGGCTTCCAGGAGACCTTGGAGTGGCCTTCCAGGATCTGAAGGGGGCTCCAGGAAGGCTGGGGAGGGACTATTGACAAGGTCTTGGAATGCCAGGACAAGGGGCAATGGGTTTGAAGTGGCAGAGGGGAGATTGAAAGTGGATGTTAGGAGGAAGTTGTTTGCAGTGAGGGTGGTGAGACACTGGCACAGGTTGCCCAGGGAGGTTGTGGCTGCTCCCTCCCTGGAGGTGTTCAAGGCCAGGTTGGAGGAGGCCTTGAGTGACCTGTGCTAGTGGGAGGTGTCCCTGCCTATGGCAGGGGGTTGGAACTGGATGATCCTTGAGGTCCCTTCCAACCTTACCATTCTATTTCTGTAAGTCCTCATCTAAACCATACCCCTGAGCACTATGTCTGCATGACTCTTAAATATCTCCAAGGATGAGGACTCCACCATCTCCCTGGGCAAGCTGTTCCAATGCCTGATAACCCTTTCAGTGAAGAAATTTGTCCTAATATGCAAACCAGGTCAGCCAGGTCTTCCACCTTCAACTCTCCACTGGGAAAGACAAGAATTAACAACAGGATGAAGAGCAAAGTACCAATGAGCAGCCTGCAGCTCACCCTGCTCCCTCCCAGACAGGTCTGGGACCAGCAAAACTTTGCTCCTGAGCTTCAGTCTGCACCAACCCAGCTTTGTTCTAGTTAAATTCCTCGACTTACTTTCTTCTAAGGTATGACAGTTTCAAAAGTATCTGCAGTTTGATCATTCTGCATGTGTCAGGGGGCTGCTGGGACCACAGCAGCTGCAGCCACCCACCCCTGACACTGGGAGTCCTTATTTTAGGAGTGTGATTCTCAGCCTGCTTTGGCTGACTTCAAAAGCAACAGCTGGTCTATGGCCAGTGGAGATTGCAGCAAGTAAAGAAAGTTATGCTCAGAACTGTTCAGGACAGAACCCTTTAAAATAACATTTATATGAACTCTTTGAAACTTCCAGACACTCAGTAGCTGCTATTTAACCCTTTCAGCACTAGGCCTGAGTGTCATTTCACTGCACCACTTCAGTGTTGTTCAAAAACATGCTTCAGAAGAAAATCTGCCCAAGAGAAAACCTCCTCCAGCAGAAAACCCAAACTCCACAGTTTGGGTTTAGCTTTTTTTTTTTTTTTTCTTCTAATTAAAACTACACCAGCAAATACATCACAGAAATAAAGACACTAAATGCTGAAATTCTGCAGCTCAGTGGTGGGCAACAACCTCCTACACAGCCCTGCCACACACAACCAACCAAAGCTGCTCAGCTCATCAGTAGGGATTTCCTGTGCTGTCTGCAAAATCCCCTGCAGACATCTCTGTTTCCAGTATATCAATTTCCACTTCCCAGCATGACAGCACAGCCAGGTAGGAGTGGTTGATCCTTCTCTTCTCATAAAACAAATCTTGCTAATAAAACTTCTCCAGCAAGGACTGCCAAACACTCCTAAACCAAGCTGGGACTGAGTTATGAAAAGGAAAGCTTCAGGTATTTTAAAGTATCAAAACAGAGGAAAGTTGGGCTGCAGCAAGAGCAGTGTGGGCAGCAGGGCAAGGGAGGGGATTCTGCCCCTTTGCTCTGCTCTCTTCAGACTCCATCTGGAGTCCTGTGTCCAGTTCTGGAGCCCCCAGCACAGGAAGGACATGGAACTGTTGGAGCAGGTCCAGGGGAGGCCACCAAGATGCTGAGAGGGCTGCAGCAGCTCTGCTCTGAGGACAGACTAAGAGAGTTGGGGCTCTGCAGCCTGGAGAAGAGAAGGCTTCCAGGAGACCTTAGAGTAGCCTTCCAGGATCTGAAGGGGGCTACAGGAAGGCTGGGGAGGGACTATTTACAAGGTCTTGCAATGACAGGACAAGGGGAATGGGTTTGAACTGGCAGAGGGGAGATTGAAACTGGATGTTAGGAGG
The DNA here is from genome assembly GCA_013399055.1 of Ramphastos sulfuratus. Classification (NCBI taxonomy): domain Eukaryota; kingdom Metazoa; phylum Chordata; class Aves; order Piciformes; family Ramphastidae; genus Ramphastos; species Ramphastos sulfuratus. Next base: position 21,515 of record WBNM01028990.1, on the reverse strand, counting down.
AAGTTGTTTGCAGTGAGGGTGGTGAGACACTGGCACAGGTTGCCCAGGGAGGTTGTGGCTGCTCCCTCTCTGGAGGTGTTCAAGGCCAGGTTGGAGGCCTTGCCTGTGGGAGGTGTCCCTGCCTATGGCAGGGGTTTGCAACTAGATGATCCTTGAGGTCCCTTCCAACCTTACTATTCTATGATTCTATGATTCCCCTTTTCTCCCAGAGAGCAGTGCTGGGAGCCCCAGAGCTGCCCTTATCACAGCTATCATCTGCTGAGACTCAAAGGTGTGACACAGAATAAAAGCAAGGAACACATGAAAAAAGAGAAAGCTAAAACCAGCATGGGCTTCTTGAAGGTTCAGAAGGTGCTGAGTGCTCTGCCCTTTTCTTCTCAGAGCCAGGGACCTTTTAAGTGCCCACCATGTGTGCCTCCTTGCCCCCATGACACATCCGAGGGCAGCTCTCCTCATGCCATCTTCTCTCCTTCAAAGGAACCAGCACAGTACCTGTATTGTGTTAGGTAACTGATTAGTGAAGGAAACAAAAAGCAGCCCTGGCAGACAGGTGGATCTTTTATGGAACATCCAGGACACCAGAAGAACATAAGCAAGATGACATTTGCTTTCCATAAACCATTCCTGAGCCTTGGGCTTCCAAAGGACACAGTCGAGGGTAAGCAAGGGAGCACGAATCCTGCGCTCGGAGCCAGAGCAACTCCTCACCTGGCCTCACAGAGTCAGACAGCACCACCAGCAGATCTGAACATGATCTCTTGACATAATGCAGATGGGGAAATGCCAGATCCCTTTCAAACACCACTCAGGATTTGATGTTTAGGGAAATGAAGGTTGGTGTATGTTGGTGAACAAGCCATTTGTGCTTTTGCACTGGTTTAAAGCCCATCTGGAACTGANATACTGTGATACTGTGATTTTGACAAGAAGGTTAAACATCAGCAAGTGAACAAGTTGTTGTAGCTCTTACAACACACATACAACAGAGGACAAGATGGCTGCTGCCAACAAATCTGTTAGGATAACAAAGTAACAGTCTCCAGGATAGAATATCCAGCCTCAGAGATCCCACAGAATATCCTTGTTGGCTAAAGAGCCTTGTGAGCTGCTTCCATCTGCTTTCTGTACATTTAGAACATGCTTCAATAACTTTATCTCAGGAAAAGACAGACAAGAATGCAAACACTTGCAGCCCAAGGTCTCAGCATGTCAAACAACCTCTGTGACTGCTGAGACTAAAAATGCTCCTTTTAAAATACTAGCATGCCATTCCATGATGGGATCTACTGATCTCTTCTGGTCTGCTCTTAAGAGAGAAAAAAGGGACAATAAAATCTATATTGTCAAACAACCTCCATGTCCAACAACCTCCAGGACTGCTGAGACTAAAAATGCTCCTTTTAAAATACTAGCATGCCACTCCATGATAAGATCTACTGATCTCTTCTGCTTTGCTCTGCTCTTAAGACAGAAAAAAGGAAAATAAAATCTATATTAGTGTCACAAAAACCACCAAGGATTTTCTCTCTCTCATACTACACTTACCCAGTCAAAATTAGTCTCCAGCCTCTGAATAGTGTAAGTTAAATTATCTTTAAGATGCAATGAATCTATTTTCCAGTAATTTCCTTTCCTCTCCAAAGATCAAAGAAGCTTAAAATACCATGGAAATGCATATCACAGATCCTCCAGACACTGGAAGTTACCCCTCCCTTTCATATAAATCACAACTAAAGGTCAGAAAGTGTAAATTCTCTGCACAAACCCACAAAATAAAGCCATGACAGAGTGGGAAAAGTAATATATTCTGATTGAAGGTTTTGTATCTCAAGGGCAGCCTTGGCTGTAGTGACCATTACATGGTCTAGAGTTGAAGATCCTCAAGGTGTCAAACAGAGTGCAAAGCAAGCTCTCTGCTCTGGATTTCAAGTGAGCAGACTTCATCCCCTTCAGGGATCTGCTTGGCACAGTGGCATGGGATAAAGCCCTGGAGGGAAGAGGGGCCCAAGAAAGCTGGTCAATATTCAAGGACCATCTCCTCCAAGCCCAGGAGCAGTGCATTCCAAGAAGGAAAAAGGCAGGCAAGAGTGCCAGGAGGCTGGCATGAATGAACTTACTTGGGCACAAAAAGAGAGTCTATGAGCAATGCAAACAAGAGGCCATGTGAGAGGACTACAAAGAAGTTGTCCAAGCAGCCAGGGGTCAAGAGCCTGTCCAGAGAAGGGCAGTGAGGCTGGTCAGAGGTTTGCAGGGTGTTACACATGGAGTTGACTGAGGGAGCTGGGGTTGTTCAGTCTGGAGAATGCTGAGGGAGATCTCACTGCTCTCTACAGCTACCTGAAAGGAAGCTGGAGTGAGGCTGGGGTTGGTCTCTTCTCCCAAATAACCAGAAACAGGATCAGAGGAAACGGATTTAGGTTGTGCCAGAGGAAGTTTAGATTGGACATTAGGAAACACTGGAACAGGCTGCCCAGGGAGGGGGTGGTGGAGGAGTCACCATCCCTGGAGGTGTTCAAGAAGCTGCAGATGTGGCACTTCAGAATACAGTTTAAAGGCCATGGTAGTTGGGTTATGGTTGAACTCAGTGATCCTTTTCCAACCTTGATGATTCCAAATACAGATTATTAGACATCCTTGAGAACAGTGACCCCACCAACGGACCCATCATGCCAACAGCCTCCTGGCCAGACACCAAACCCTTCTTGTACCTGTGTTCTGACCACTGCAAACTGCTTTCTTTTACAAAGAGCTCCAGAAGTTGCCTTCAGACCACATTCTGGAAATCAGTTGGGCAATGCAAAGGCAGATGAAAGCAATTCCCATGAGAGCTGTGCTGGGACTCTGCCAGCTGTGTGTCAGCCAATTCAAACATACAGCTCTTACGTGGGGAACAGAAAAAGGAGAGAATAAAGCTGCAGATTCTGTGCCCCATCACCTCCCAGACTGCCACAGTACTGCCATCCCAGCTTCTGACAACGTGCTGAAACAATAGTGTCCTTTTCCATGCTCTCTTGGAAACAATTGGTTCCCTCATCACCTCTGAGTAAGAAAAATTGTAACAGACTTTACAATGATTTCCAACACAGGATTAAACTGGTACTAAGGGGTGTGTGTGGGGGGAAAACACCAAACAAAACCAACAAACAAACAAAAACACTCAGAAAAAGAAAAGCTGATTCTCTTCTGCTTGAAATTGTTGCCAGCTTTGGTCTAGGTGCCTCCTACGCTTGGTCACCTTTGCCTTCAGTTACCATTGCAGAGTCTCTCTGCTGCTCTTCCGGATCTCCTGGCAGAATGCTGGTGACTGTCTGGATCAGTGACTCAATCTGCTCTTCTGTTAGCCTTTCCTCACTTTCTTCTACCATCTGCAAGGCAAAAAACAATCTCTTGTAATCATGAAATCCATACTTCCTTCCTCAGCTCCAGAGAGGAGGGCTGAGCTAACTGCGAAATGCTCTCCTCAGTGGATGCAGGATGTGGTCTGAGCTCATTACAAAGTGGCACTCTTACAATACTTAGAAAGGAGTTCCATTGTTAGCTGCTACAGTCTGCACTTAGAGCTGTGTTCTTTGCAACAAGGGAAACTCAGAGCAGATTTTCCTCCCTCATTCCTCCTAAAGCCTCTCTCAGCCTCCACAGCAGTGTCTTGAGCCAGGCTTTGCACTTAGCTCACGTGCAGACCTCCCTCCCAGACCTATTTTGCTAAGTTTCTGTGCTTTCATGTGAGAATTAAGATAACCTAAGCTGGGTTACTTGAACCTTTTATCTTATCCAGCACCCAGACTATAAGTAATCAGGCCACAAGAGAAACCAACTAAGCCTATAGCAGCTAAACATTACTGGAATTGGCTTAGATGGTGAGAGCTGTTGGAGCAAGTCCAGAGGAGGGCCACAAAGATCATCCAAGGGTTGGAGCACCTCTGCTGTGAGGACAGGTTGAGGGAGCTGGGGTTGGTCAAGTGGAGAAGACTCCAGAGGGACCTTAGAGCTGCCTTCTGATACCTGAAGGGAATCTCCAGGAAGGCTGTAGAGGGACTTTTCATAAGGGTGTGTAGCAGTAGAAGGGGGAATCATAGAATGGTAAGGTTGGAAGGGACCTCAAAGATCATCTAGTTCCAACCCTCTGAATGGTTTGAAGTTGAGAGAGAGTAGGGTTAGACTGAATCTTAAGAACAACTTCTTCAGTATAAGCTCTGGAACAGGCTGCCCAAAGAGGTTGTGGATGATTTCTCCTTGAGGGTATTCAAGGACAGGTTGGATGAGGCCTTAAGCAGCTGAGAGGTGTCCCTGCCCATGGCAGGGAGGTTGGAGCAAATGATCTCTGGGGTCCTTTCCAACCTAAGCCATTCCACAGTTCTGTGATTCCTGAACACAAAGGCATGCAAGCACTCTGAGCACCACAAAACAGGGTACCACAAACCCACAATCAAATTCCATAAGATCAGTTAGAAGCTCACCCTCACTCTGGAGCTGTGGGTATCACTGCCACCAGCAAAAACAACTGCCCTGATTTATAGGCAGCTGTTAAAAAGAAAAGCCTACCAGAGGACTGGAAAAGCAAGCCAGAAGAACCCTTCAAACACAAATGGAAGCAATGAGGACTGTGGGGTTTGAGGTTTTCATTTTTACACAAAGCCTTTTAAAGCATCCCTTGAAGAGCAGTGATTTGTGTTAATTACAGTTCCAAACCAACGCAGGTTTCATCAGCCCTAGCTCTGAATTGTCAGCTGTGCAGATGCAGCTTGCCTTCTACAAAGCAGAGTGGTATGCTCAATTAACTTGGGTTTGTTTTTTTTTTATTTTTTAAATTCAATGTCCTCTGGGCCCTCTTTGCACAATCTGATCATCTTTCATCAGCTGCTGCGCACAGACCCTCGATGAGAGCAAGCACGCCAGAATCCACTCCTGTAGTGAAAGGCAGGCAGTGAATATCCATTTGCAAATCACTGCTTCTGGGGACTGTCCTGATCAAAAGGATGAACTTCTCTCTAACACAGCTGTCTAAGTACAGTTTAGTTCAAGAGCTACTGTAGGCCCCTGGCTTGAAAACCAGCCCTGGCTCTCGTTACCGCCAGCTGCTGCACTATACATTGTGAGCTCAAATACACCCAAAATCCTCCCAGCATTACCCTTCTGTGCAAGCAGCTGCTGAAGTGGCAGCAGATAATTGCCTGCTAGGCTGCATTTCAGAGGTGATCATCTCAGCAGCTTGCCTGGCATCCCTCAGAGCAGCAGCACTGTGCAGTAATGGATGTTACAGTGGCTGCATGCACTCTGTAGCCAGTACTGCCAACAAAACTATCAGTCAAGAGAATCTGCACTAGGAAGTTCTGTAGAGCATTAGCAGCCTGGGTTTTTGCACTGGATGGTTGTGTTATTTAATTACTGGTACTTTGAATTTTGAAGGTGGCAGCCCCACAGCAGCAAGAACTGTGCAAAGACAAAGCTCACATCCTTTGGACAGGCAGAATGATTTGGCTTTTAGTGACCAGTGCCTCCAAACTGGAACACAGGAGGTTCCGCCTCAACATGAGGAAAAAAAACTTTGTTGTGAGGGTGCTGGAGCACTGCAACAGCCTGCCCAGAGAGGCTGTGGACTCTGCTTCTCTGGAGTCTTTCAAGTCTACCCAGATGTGTTCCTGTGTGGCCTGCCCTAAGTGATCCTGCTTTGGTTGGGTGGTTGGACTTGACCTCCAGAGGTCCCATCCGACCCCTATCACTCCATGATTCTCTGTCTCCCACATTTGTTACCATCCCACTGCTCTCCCATCTTCAGGAAGCTGGCACCTTGCCCACTTTACATCCCATTTATTGGAACACATGAAGTCCACCCCTTTCTCCCTCCCTATAAATCTCCTTTCCCTTTCTTCTCCAAACACTTTCTCCTTTAGGTTGCTTGTTTCAGGCAGCCAGAGTTGAACAGAAGGATTCGACCGGAATGCAGGCAGACAAGAGGGAGTGATCTCTAGATCAGCTCAACCTCTGCATTTAAGGGCAGAGTATATTCAAGCAAGTATCTAATCACTGCTTCTTATGCTCCTCAGAGCCAAATGAGTAATGCCCCAACTCTCAGTATGAACAATCAAGTTGATGTCATTTGTGCTGGTTGAACATGGAAGCCTGCAAGGCTGACAAAGTGCAGATATGACTTTAGACATTGATAGATGAGCTCTGGTGATTGCTCTGGCAGCTGAAGAAATCACATTCCACCAGGAAGTTGATGAAAGAAAATAGTCTCTTATGCTTCAGATGCTTTGGTGCTGTAACTGATGTCTCATGAAACTGCTGAGAAAAGCATCTTTGAAGAGAGATGCCACTGAGGAGAGGGTAATGTAGCTCCACATTCCCTTCTGCTGACAGATCCATAGCCTCTGCCAGAGGGAAGTGGTAATTCCTTACACCACTGCAGCACATTCATCAAGGGCTCACATCTTGGTGCCTCTGAGCCATGCATCCTCAGTGCCAGCTCTCAGACCAGGAACTCCTGACAGACAAACATCAACACGTGGCAGCTGCTGCTTATTCAGGTTAGTGCTTCAGTGCTACTTTGCTGTGATACTATTCAAGAGTTCAAAGGACAAAAAGCATGAGCTCTAAAAAAAAAAATTAAAAAATCAATCAATTTTTTTCTCACTCTTCAGGGAAACAGCTCCAGCAGCAACTTATGAACTCACTTGGTGGTCTGGGTTGCTGAAAAGCTCAACCTGAACCTGCAGTGTGAGTGCAGCCCAGACAGCAACTGTGTGCTGGGCTGCAGCAAGAGCAGTGTGGGCAGCAGGGCAAGGGAGGGGATTCTGCCCCTTTGCTCTGCTCTCCTCAGACCCCATCTGGAGTCCTGTGTGCAGTTCTGGAGCCCCCAGCACAGGAAGGACATGGAAGTGTTGGAGCCAGTCCAGAGGAGGCCACAAAGATGCTCAGAGGGCTGCAGCAGCTCTGCTGTGAGGACAGGCTGAGAGAGTTGGGGCTCTGCAGCCTGGAGAAGAGAAGGCTTCCAGGAGACCTTAGAGTAGCCTTCCAGGATCTGAAGGGGGCTACAGGAAGGCTGGGGAGGGACTATTGACAAGGTCTTGCAATGACAGGACAAGGGGCAATGGGTTTGAACTGGCAGAGGGGAGATTGAAACTGGATGTTAGGAGGAAGTTGTTTGCAGTGAGGGTGGTGAGACACTGGCACAGGTTGCCCAGGGAGGTTGTGGCTGCTCCCTCCCTGGAGGTGTTCAAGGCCAGGTTGGAGGAGGCCTTGAGTGACCTGTGCTAGTGGGAGGTGTCTTTGCCTATGGCAGGGGGTTGGAACTGGATGATCCTTGAGGTCCCTTCCAACCTTACCATTCTGTGATTCTATGAAAATATGAACTTATGAAACAAAGCAGTGTGCCAATAGGAAAGGTCCAAAAACTAAGCACAGAGAGCACACAGATAAAAGGACAAATGAAACTGTTCTGAAGGAAAAGAGATACCAATGTCAACAGGAGGTCACTCAGAGGTTTATTTGAGATTCAACAGATGTTCACAAACTTCTGACTGAAAAACAGAACACAAAATACCTTTGCTACTGATGCTAGTAGGGAATCGTATTAAGAAGCTCAGGAAGAGGAATTATGTGTAGAGGAATTATGTGTAAGAAAAAGTCTAGGAGGCAAGAAGAAATTATTGGATGCAAGAACCTGCTTCTCCAGCAAGAATGCTACCACTATGCAAAAAATCATCTGTCAAAAGCCCTGCCAACCTCTGGACTTGCAACTGGCTGAAACTGCTCTAGCAACAGATTCAAACCATAAGCAGTCAGGAATGCAAAGTTTACACTAAGGAGAACAAAAATGCAAATGTTTTTTAATAAGCATATGACATAAGATGTTTGTGCTGGCAGTGCCACACACCCCACATGGAAACAAGAAGATGCCATGTGCAGGATGTCATCCACCAAAGCCCTGCTGAATTCTCTAGGTCTAATATTCAGGTATCTGAGCAAGTAACAGAAGAGGACAATGCTACAATAGCACAATTTAGGGGCAAAGAGCAGCCTGATGTGCAGCAGGACAAGCATGGCTCCTCCTCAGGGCTNGGAACTAGATGATCCTTGAGGTCCCTTCCAACCTTCCCATTCTATGATTCTATGACTTTAAATTTAAAATCAGACAACCATTTACTCAATGAAAAATACATCAAGAGGATGCCAGTTCAGTTCTGCCTCTCCAGACACAGCTATGCATGAGCTTTCTAACAGAGCATCCAACATCCATCACTGCCTCTTGCTATAAGAGAATGAAAAGATGAATCTCTTGCCAGCTGTAGAATTAAACACTGGCAGATGTCTTGCTCTGTAGCCTAACTGCTACTGGAAGCCAGAGCTGTGCTTATTAAACTAATGGGTCTGTGGAATATTTTGCTAGCACACAGACTTCTCCAGCTGCACTTTTTCAATTGAGCACTAGATATGAATTTCCCAGAGGAAACCCACCACAATTAGCAAATCAGAGCAGAAGAACTGAATTACATTTAGCTCTAAGTCACACTAAAACCTGCTGAGAACTTCTGGTGGCAGAAAGTTATTTTTTGGAAGTGTTTAGAGATGATGGAGAAGGTGAATCAGAAAATGACAGCTGGCCTTGAGTGTCAACAAAATTTCAAAGATTCATAGAATGGTTTGGGTTGGTAGGAACTTTAAAGACCATCCAGTTCCAATCCCCCTGCCATGGGCACAGGGACACCTCCACTCAACCAGGCTGCTCAAGGCTCATCCAGCCTTGGCCTTGAACACCTCCAGGGAGGGGACACCTGTGACTCCTCTGTGCAACCTCTTCCAGTGTCTCCCCACCCTCATTGTAAAGAATTTCTTCCTAATTTCCAGTCTAAATCTACCCTTCTCAAGCTTAAATTCAAGATTTAAGTGTTCATGGAACTTGATGATCTTAGAGAGGTCTTTTTTCAACCCAGAAAATCCTATGATTAAGAAATAAATTTATAAAGTTGTATGTTCAGTGTCAGGTACAAATGTAAGCACAAGATATGAACAGAGACACAGATAGAACTTGCCTAGACTTTTTTTTTCTTCACTTGGTGAAACAAGGACAAGCATTCCAGGACCATAGCTTCCCTAATTATAACCTATCTTATCTCTTCTGCTTGCTCAAATAAAAACAAAGTATAAAAGACTTCATCATCCTCACTGTGCTTCTTTTAAGCCAATCTTTATTTCATTTAGCCTCCTGAGACACATCAGTACACTACAACTGCTGAGGAATAAATTAAGCTACACTGAAGAACCCTATAAAGTTCTGAAAGAACTCAGAAAGTGTCTCCAGGATAAGTAATATTTGATGGATAACAAACATTAGCACCACAGAACAGAGAGGTCTGTGGTTAAATCTATTGTTGGCTTGAGTAATAAGTAAGAATTCTGTTTAAACTACAGCAAAAAAAAAAAAAAAAAGGAAATACAGAGGGCTTCTGATTGCTTCCAAAGCTATCAACCTCACCAGTGCAGTGTAGATTTTATGAGCAAATGATGGCTATTTCCTCCTTTGAGCAGTAATTTGAAATTGTTTAGCACCAACATGGTAATAAAGCACATTAAAAAAAAATAAATAAGAGAGTAAAAGACTGAACGATTGGATTCATGTCCCTCAGAGATGATTAAGCAAGTATGCAAAGTGGGAAGCAAAATATATCACTGTGAAAAAAAAAAAAAGTTTAAATCCTCTAACACCTTCCATTTTCCAGAAGAATACTTCGCATTATTATTTTCTGTTCAACAGTAAAAGATAATCTGCCAGGTTGGTTATGCAGAGGTTTAAAGCTCTCTGAGACAGAAATCCAGCTTTAAAAAGCACAGAATTGACATCTACTCTGCCATTCAGAGAGAAGAATGTGGGGCAATTTGTTCATTAGGAAAGAGGATGCTTAATCTTCCAATCTATCGCGGTTCAGCACTAAGCAAAGCTTGAGCCACTCTCATGGTCAGATCAACATCACTGCCTGTGAGTCACTGAGCCAGGAACAACATATGTTAAAGATTAAAACAGGAGGTCAAGATAGCTGCAATGTGTACAGTGTTGTACCCTGTGGGATAGGAATTACAATTTCATGCTCCTTTTGTTGCTATTGTTGTTTGAAAAGAAATCCTGGCACAGGGTCTGGAAGAGGCACACAGGAACAATGACAGCAAGCTACGCGTGAAGGCTTAGCAGAGAGCAAAAGATCACAACAGAAATCTGCTTTCTAGCTGAGATATGATCTCATCAAAGTTGATTTATTGTTTGCATACAANGGGACACCTCCCACTAGCACAGGTCACTCAAGGCCTCATCCAACCTGGCCTTGAACACCTCCAGGGAGGGAGCAGCCACAACCTCCCTGGGCAACCTGTGCCAGTGTCTCACCACCCTCACTGTAAAGAACTTCCTCCTAACATCCACTTTCAATCTCCCCTCTGCCAGTTTAAACCCATTCCCCTTGCCCTGTCATTGCAAGCCCTTGTCAATAGTCCCTCCCCAGCCTTTCTGCAGTCCCCCTTCAGATACTGGAAGGCTACTCTAAGGTCTCCTGGAAGCCTTCTCTTCTCCAGGCTGCAGAGCCCCAACTCTCTCAGCCTGTCCTCAGAGCAGAGCTGCTCCACTTACAAGTGACTCCTAAGCATAACTTATACAGCCTGGATGCTCTTGGTTGGGTTGCTGACTGCCACTGATCTCCTCAATCACAACACACACTATTTATTGCTCAGCTAAAAGCACTCTTTTATGAGATGCTTTCAGCATTAGAATGTCTACTCCTTGGCTATGAAAGAAAAATAGTTCCACTGGCACCTCTTTAATCCATTTTGCAGCAAAGTGTGATCCTATTACTACATAGTTTGGTTTCAGGGCAAGACTACAAACAGATGTTCTTAATGTAAAAGATCTTTAATAAAAGAATATCCTTATTATAATGATCTCTTTATCACCACCAGATTTTGTATTCCTAAGGAGATACTTCAGGGAACATAATCATCTATTTAACATCAGAATTTAATATCAGAATTACACTTAAGAGCCTTAATATCAGAATTACACTTAACAGACTGACTTTCTTCCCCTCAGAAAGTCTCTTTCTATCCATCTCTCATTCTCCACCACTACTCAAAATTCCTTATCAGTCCTTACTGATAGGCTCCCTTTCAGCCTGTCTGGTTTTACTGTAACATAAAACCCTGCTGTGGAAAGACTCAGCTCATCACAGCTGTCAGAAAGTGAAGCATTCCATTACAGAACAGCCCCAAAAAGACTCAGGTTAAATATATTCTCACTCATGATACCATAAGTAACCTTTAATGACTGTATCTGGCATTTTCACTGTGTGACACTGATGCAAACAGAGGTGGAGAACCTGCCTGAGAGAAAGATGAGCAAGTCTCTAAGGAGGCCTCAGAGAGGAAGCAGAGTGGATTTGAAACCATGAATGTAAAGATGTGCATAAAGGGATCCAGTCAATCACTGACCATGAGAAAGTGATTATTCAGCTGATCCCCAAGGTTAAAGCTGCTTTCATTTAAGCTTTGAAGAGCCAGGAGCAGTGTTACTTACCAGCTGTATTTCAACTGCTGTCACAGGCCTGTGGTTAAGCAACTGGAGCTTTTCTGCTCTGTTTAAAAGCAAAGCACAAACAGATCCATATTATAATTTAATTGCCAGTGGTTTTTGGGAGACCCTCAAGAGGCAAACACATTCCTGATGGTTTAGTTTCTGAGGGGGTTTGCAGCTGTGGTTTAAGTGCCATGATAATTTGGGGGTTTTAAATGCAGTAGTTTTTGTGTGTTTAGATATGGCTGCTGCCACCTCTAGCCTAAGGTGGCAAGGCAGAGCACCTCAGATCATTACTGTGCAAGCATTAATTAACAGGCACTGTTGCTTTGTTACAGAAATGCTAAACCACTTATCAAAGGCCACAGACTCTTTGTCTATGAAAACACAACCACAAGAACAATTCTCATAGCTAAGAAGCTGCAATCCAGCAGCCAAATGGCAAGGACTTGTTTCCTCTTTGCAAAGGCAACATTCAGAACCCCAACCAGTCTGACACCACTTGGTCACACAGACCCTGCACCTCACACAGATTCTGCACCTCACACAGGTTGAGCCAGTGCATTTTTTTTCACACTTTTACCATGCTGAGGCCATACTTTTACACATGGATCTTTGAGGGAAAAAAAAATTCTCTCTCTTCATCTCTGTTCTCATGCAAATCCTCCCCTGCTGCATTTCTACAACTGCTGAGTACCACACAGCAAACCCTGAGGGGGACTCTGAAGATAACCAACCACTTTCCTAGGTATTGCTTAATCTGATTTCACTGCACAGCCCCACAAAGATTGGCCTGGACACAAGTAGCAAGGTAGCAAAGATACATAAAATGCCAAAAACCCCACATGACCCTCAATCGGTGCTGTGATGTGGTCACTTAGAATCATAGAATGGTAAGG
>WBNM01028983.1:16157-29838 GCA_013399055.1 Ramphastos sulfuratus | reverse complement strand
CCAAACTCTCCATTGTTTGCTCATCCACTGGACTCCTGGACCTGCAACAGGAGGAGGAGAGCAAGGGTTAAACTGTTCTGGCAGGATTTATGTCCTACCAGGACAAGAGTTTATCCTTTTCCACAATGCTTCTCCCAAGTAACAAGTGACAAAATGAGAGGAAATGGCCTCAAGTTGCATTAGGGGAGGTTTAGATTGGATATTGGGAAATTTTATTCAGTGAAAGAGTGATTAAGTACTGGAAGAGGCTGCCAAAGGATGTGGTGAAGTCATTTTCTCAGGAAGTATTAGGAAAATATGTAGATATGGTGCTTAGGACCATGGTTTAGTGGTAACTTGGCAGTGTTAGTTTAACATTTGTACTTGATGATCTTGGAGTTCTGGACGATCTTGGAGTTCTGGTCTTGAACATCTCCAGGAAGAGGGCATCCACAACCCAATATACTGAGGCATTTTAATAAAAAGGACAACCTTTTGTAAGACTCATGGAATGAAGATTGAAAAAGGCAAGTGAAGGACACAATCTGAAAGCCGAAAATAAATAAAATAAAACCAAAATCGATGGTTAATTCTGGAGTAGAAAGAGATTGACAAGCCTAAGTTATCTTCAGGGAGCAAACACTGCAAGGGCCAGGAGCAAGAGATGAGGATGGTAGGAAGGCTCACAGTACTATTCTCACATCAGCCAGTGTGCAGACCCACCATACCCAAACAGGGAGAACAATGCAGAGCTAGATAACAACCAGAGGTGGTTAAGGGATCTGCAGGCATCACAGAAGCACCACTGATTGGGCAAGTCCCCAGGGTCAGCCAAGAAGCCAAGTCAGAAGGTCAGAGACAGCAAGGTGTAATGGCCTGAGCTGACATGCAAGGGTTTGAGCTGAGACACATCTCCCAAGTCAGGGAGGAAGAGGCTCAGTGAGTCATCGCATAGCTTTCTCACAACACTGCAGTTTCCAGCTAGCAGTTTCATCCAAGGCTTCACCTTGGCAGAGCTGACCCTGAATACAAGCAGTTCAATGCTTATGGCACAGGGGCAAAGCATTTGAGCTGGTTGGTGTGCTGAGTGCCTGACAGATATTGACCATCAAACTGACAACGTGGTGCTGTTGTCAGTTTCCTGCAAGCATAAATAAATCAGCCTTGTGTTAACTAATATTAATGTAGAAGACCCAAGAGAAAAGAACTGGTATATCCAAAAATGCTTGGAGAGATATTTTATGGAGAAGATGTAATCATTTACATCCCATTAGCTTTTAATGTGCTGTAGTAGATATGGAACTTTTTTCATAAGGTTTGTTGTTTTATAAACCTCTTTGAGGTTTTTGGCTGTGGCTTCCACAGTCATAAAACTGGATCAGCACAGTACCAAGTCATTTAGTGATAAAAATCTGACCTGAATTGTACATGGCACATAATCACACTTCTGCAGAACTTGCTAAAGGATACTTCCTTTTAAAACATAGATAAGACAAAAATCTTATCTGTATTTTATCAGTTAGGATAAAACTAGACTGAAGCGTGCATATGCAAAATTCATCTTTCACAAAGAACGTGATCGGCACAACTTGATCTATACCATAACAGTACTCTGCATTACATGACTGCAGCATCTTCTGATCCAGCACTGGGAGTCCAAAACCTAGAGGCACCAAGTTCCTAGTGGTGCAGAATTAATCCCTTTGTTAATGGGAATATGATGCTACCAGAATCACATCTGAATTTTCTCAGCTGGATTTGATGTTTACAAACTTACTTTACCTTGGCTTGAAAGATACCATGCAATTTCTGTTTGTGAATGTGAAATACATTTAGAACAAAGGAGGAATTCTGTTCTTTCATGGAATTAGAAAGTTAATCACCTGTAGTTCACTAATGTGAAGTTGTTTTTAAAGGAATATGTTCCTTTATTTTTTTTTAAACGTCTTCTCTGAACTAAGTGTAATATTTCAAAACTTATGTGAACCCTTAGTCTAAAAAGAAGGTGCAGGATGATTTTGTGTTGGAGACCATGTGTGGTCTTCACAACAGTTACTGCATCCAATGTAAAAAACACCTTACGTTTGACCTATTCTGACATCTTATGTAGGCTGCAAGCAATGTAGTATGCAATACTAAAGACACCATTCACACTGGGATGGAAAGCTGTGCTCGTAAACTAACAAGCTTTCAAGCACAGCAGGCTTAGAAAAGACCTGTTAAAGTTCATGCCTCTGCAAGTGTGGAGCACAAAAAAAAGCTCTAAAAATATATTCCCCTCCCCCATGAAGTGTGATGGATGCTTTCTAAAGTAATTTGCTAGAGTGAAGGTCGTCTGGGACAGAGTATGAGAGCAGATGAGATTATTTCATTAAATTAAATTTGATGTGTTGAACTGGGGAAGAATATAAAGGCTATGAAACTAAGGACCCCTTTTAATAATGCTAAGTGACCTCTGGATATGAGTAGTAGTGCCAGGCCTTAGGGTCCAGTGCTGATGCCAGTGGGGCTCCTAGCAATAAACCTCAGTTGTTGAAATAGAATCTTGTGTAAAACATGAGAAAAAAATTAATGACAGGAGTGCAATATGTGTTCTATAAAACTAGTATAATCCTACCATTTGCATGTCTAAATATCTTAAACTATTTTCTTTTGTAAAGCAAGTGTTAGTGGAATATGGACAACTCCATGCTTCTACATAAGCAGCTGTATTATTTGAAAAGTTGTGTTGCATAGTACAAATTTCTTTCCTGAAGTTAATTAAAGTACAATGCCCACTGAAATGGAAAGATGAGAGAGCTTGGAATCACAGGATTTCTATGCCATAAACTTGCAGAACTTCGTGTGGTTATGCGTTTTTAAAACCAATAGCCTGTGTGCTTACCACAGCAAACTGTTTTGCTGCAGAATTCACATGCTAAAAAGACACATGGCAACTTGCTCAAGAAACTCCCACTCATGGCTTGGCAATATAACTCTATGTATCTGTAAAAATTCTATGGAGATTGTTTAAAGAAACAATTTCCAGCATCTAAATACAGCTGTTGGGTGAGAGTAGAGGAATAAGAGTGTTTTCTGTTCTTCCTATTCAGCAAAAGATTTATTTCTTANTTCCTCTAGCAGATGACAATCAAGCAGTTCTTTCCAAACAGCTCCTTTTCAAACAGTTCCTTTAGCCCATCATACTGTGACCTCTGTGACTCTAAACTATGTCTCTGTCAACTCTGACTCCAGGGAGTCCCCACGGTCCTAAAGTCTCCCCAGGGAGCCTTCCAGGCCCCAAAGCCCCTCGGTGGACCACAAGGGGTAAAGGCCCAAGCTCCCCATATCCCAAACCATTCTCCCAACAATGTCAAGCCACATAAATAATGATTTCTGGTTCCTTACAGTCCCCTAATGGATTTAATTTACTGGAANCACATGCTAAAAAGACACATGGCAACTTGCTCAAGAAACTCCCACTCATGGCTTGGCAATATAACTCTATGTATCTGTAAAAATTCTATGGAGATTGTTTAAAGAAACAATTTCCAGCATCTAAATACAGCTGTTGGGTGAGAGTAGAGGAATAAGAGTGTTTTCTGTTCTTCCTATTCAGCAAAAGATTTATTTCTTAGGATATGGGGAAAAAAAAAAAAAAGCAAGCAAAGATTTCTGTTGGACTGTACAAAACTTAATAGCATTGTGTGACCTACAGGAGTTGGTCAAAATCAACATCACTTTGAAAGTGCTGTGATCAGACTTATCTCTGCTGCACAAGAAAACCTCACAAGCCAAAGAAATGGAAATCCTTGTCATGGTCCAATGGTGGGTAATTTGGCAGAAGTTAAACTCCCTTTGCTTTCCAGCTCGTCCTCGGGTGTCAGAAGGGCTCCGGGTGGCTGAGCTTCACTCCTTAATGATGCCAAATTGGACCTCNCTAATGGATTTAATTTACTGGAATGAATTGCAGCTGGCCCTTACCGAGTGTAAATTGAGCTGAAATTAATAGTTAATTTGATGCCTAGGGGCTGCAGTGCATCAAAGCTGAAAAAAGATGAGAGGGAATATCCCCTTCTTGAAGCAGATGTAATCTGAAAATTCATCCTGATTTCTGTTCTTGAGAACTCCTCCTCTGGCCAGCATGCAGTTTTACCAGGAGGTTGAGAAGAAAGATCTCTTTTATCATAGATTTCNTTTGACAGGCTGCAGAGATAAATATCGAGGTGATCAAGCGGGGATGACACGAACCGGGGTGGCGGTGCTCACCGCGGAAGGCAGGGTAGCAGGCAGATAGCACAGCATGGCAACACCGCAGTTCTCGACGGTCCCAGTCCCTATNTAGATTTCCACATCTACTATCCTGACCTAAACATGAAAAATTTCTGAACAAAACCGCCAGGTTGTCCTGCTTTCTGCCTCAGGCAAGCTGGCTTCTTGTTAGCCTTGCAAAAGGAAGTAGGCAGGGAAGAGTAGAATAGCAGCTGCTTAGAACATTTGAGGGAGGACATCCCTGAAAGAAAAAGCAAAAAAGCAACTTTGGAAGTGGAAATCTGGTGCATCTTCCAGACAAGTTTGTAATGCTGATATGTGATATGTCTTTCTATGGTTCAAACCGGCTGGAACAGTGAGAAAGAGCACTCACAAAACCTGTGGCCATCACACCAGCCCCATCAATGAAGTCAAGCCAGGAAAGCAAGACAACAGACCAGAGTCAACACGGTATGAGGCCAGGAAGCACATATCTGCAAGTTAGTTCAGGAAACAAACAAGGACCAAGAGACTGAGCTTAAATGCCAAGGAGGAAGAGGTGCTCCAAGAGACATGTCACAGCTTTTTCACACAATATAGCTGTTTTCACCATGAGTTTCACCCATGGTGGCACCATGGCAGATAAATCCTTGAACATAGGCAGACAAACTCTGAGGAGCAGGGTAGAAAGACTGCAAAATCTCCTCTCCTCACACAGAATCTTCTCAATCTTAAAATGTAAACACCTCTAACCTTATGGTAAAAGGATATCACAAGGATTTTCTGATATAGTAACCTTTCAACCCATTGCACTACAAAATATGGTCTGGAAAATATACTGCAAATAGTATGCTAATAAAGTTGCTTTCCTTCAAATGTTCAGCTGTCAATAAGTAGAATAAACATGTATTATGAAATTATATTTTTGTGACTTGCTTCTTCCAAAAGGGTATTGCAGTCACAAAAAGTATGAGAACTGGAAAACTAGTCTGGTCTTGGCTGACTGCCTTGCCTCCAGTACAACTTACCACCAATAGAGTTCTATGATTTCCTATTCCTCCTGAGTCTGCTCTCCAGTTCCAAAAAATAAAGCAGCTTTCAGAGTCTTCCTCTGAATTCTTCCCTTCCAAACCTTCCAAACTTCTAGCAAATAAAATGACGGAAAACAATGTGATAGAGCAGCTGCAGTAACAGGGACAAAGATCCTGTGGGGGCACATGAAATTAGCAAGGCTTTGCTCAACCTTGACCCTAATGCTGCATACTATTGTGCTAGCTCTGTTACCATTGAAGTTTGAGATGCTTGTAGTGGCATATATGTGCAATGTCATCAGCAGCATGAGATGTTGTGTTCAGATGCAACATGTAACAGATGATATGCAGATGACACCAAGTTGGTAGCAAGTATTGATCTGTCAGAGGCTAGGAGGGCTCTGCAGAGGGACATTGACAGGCTGGATATATGGGCACTGTCCAATAGCATGNAGAAAAAAATTCTTCACTGGAAGAGTGATTGTCTATTGGAATGGGCTGCCTAGGGAAGTGGTGGAGTCATTGTCTCTGGAAGTAATTTTAAAAAACACTGGATGTGGCACTTAGTGCCATGGTTTAGTTGATTAGACGCTGTTAGATAATAGGTTGGACTTGGTGATCTTGAAACCTGGTTAATTCTATGATAAGTGATAAGGAAATTATCAAATAAGTTATGAGGGCAAATGAGTTTGATGGTTCCCAAAGGTGAACTCACGTCTTTCAGTTTTCTCTCTTCTCTCATCTTTCCGTTTCCTTTCTTCCTCTTTGGCCTGATGAAGTGCCAAAATGACTAAAAAAGGAGAAAGGTCAGATTTTGGGAGTATACTACACTGACAGCTTGTCCCAATTATTGTAAACATTGCAGAATTTGTGCAACCTTTGTACACCCTCCAGGTTCCTGACATCTGTGCAAAGAATTTGGACTCTAAATGGCTTTACACTCTCTGGGTGGTTTCTTAACTGGGTATGCCTCTTCTCTTACCCTATGTATGTGTCAGCACTCAAAGAAGAGAGAAGCTGTGGCAGATCAGCTAGATGCCATGCAGAGTGCAACTGCAGTTTGCAGGAGGCTCTTCCTGGGATCCAGGTACATTGCACCTCTGCAGTTACTACATCAAGGGGTTCTCTCTTTTCGTCATTCCCTCTGGTTTAGATTTTGCTCAGATTTTTGTAGAAGTTAATTGCTTGCCAATTAGCTGGCAAGCTAATATTTTGGTCTATGCATAACAAAACTCAGAATTTGGCAAACCTTTTACAGTACATAGAGCTGTCTAATTTTTGCCTCATTAGGAGAATCAACATTTGCGAGACTCCTACACTCTATGCTTGGTAGCAGAAGTGATGGAATATAAAATATTTTCACTTACATTGTAAGTAATCCCAGATTTTTTAGGTCTTTTAAATTTACAAGCTCAACGGTTGTCTCCTTGGTAGTCAGCAAGTTGGCTGCTTCCATGACCAGTGAGAGAATCATTATCAGTTCTTGAATGTCGGACGGGTTCATTTTAGCAAGAAAACAAAACAGATAAATGAGCTTTCACACTCGCGTACCTTCATATTGAAAGAATTGTTTGCAGAGGCTGGGAAAACCTCTCTGCGGGGCTCATACTTTGAAAGCACGAAGGCCGAACTCCTCAGACACAGCTGTGCTTTACAGGCTATTTTGTTTCACAGTCTCCCCTCCAACAGGGTTCAGGTTTCCTAGTGATTTCAGCAAGCTCTTAAAAACAGCTGCCACATTTTAACAAAAAAAAAAAAAAAAAAAAAAAAAAAAAAAAAAAAAAAAAAAAAAAAGACTTCCAGTATCTGACGTTACTAAGCTTTCCCTCTGAGCTACTGACAAAATGGCTAATTAAACCCATGGTGTTTCATCATCATCTCATTTTCAGAATACAATTTTTGGGACCACTCTGAGCTAATTGAACAACCCTCTTATGACACTGTCATTGACACTATTTATAGTAACCTAAATTAAGTTTTCATTGTCTCAAATAGATGTAATGTCATTACTAAGTTTAAAGAAGTACTTGGATCTCCCAGCAGGCTCAGTTTTCTGGTCTTGAAGGCTATTGTAGGTGCTATTTAGCCAGCTGCTAGAAGACAACCTTGTGCTGTCAACAGTTTTGTTAGTGAACTGGCAGTGGTGCTTGCTTTTCTCTATTCTGCTTGATGAACTGGTATGGAATTTCAGTCTGTTGGCAGAAATTAATGTGATCTATAAAACTGTGGATTTGTAAAGTTAAAAACCAATTTTAAGGCAGATTTCTTCTCCTGGTTGTGCTGTGAATAGCACAGAGAATTTTTGCACCTCATGATTATGATCATCTCCTCACTAGTCAACTCCACCTCTCCTCTTCTTTTTAAAAATGAGTTAAATTTCTTTGATATTGGTGCTGATTTGAGATACCGTATTTGTGTTCTCATGGTTTTTGTTATACCCAACACTTGCCAGTAGGAAAAAGAAAATAATAATAATAGTAATACCTGGTCAACAAGATTCTGTGTCACAAACTGAAGAGTTGGAAAGCCGATCACAGTATCATAGAATCATAGAATGCTTTATGTTGAGGGACTTTTAAACAGTCATCTAGTCTAACACCCACTCGCCTCACCCCCACAAAGTGAATAGGGACATCTTTAACTAGATTAGATTGCTCAGCGCCTCGTCCAACCTGAGATTGAATGTTTCCGGGGATGGGGCTTCTACCGTCTCTCTAGGCAACCTGTTCCTGTGTTTCATCACTGAAGTCCTGCATCAGTGAACTGCCATGTCTTCCTGTGAGGATGCAGTTCAGGACAGAAACACTGCCATCATCCAAACTAACCAAATCCAGTTAAATACTTCATTTGTCCTTACCATGCTTCCAGCTGTTATTGGGCAAATATGCCTGTATGTGACAGAGTCCTGAATGGTGTCCTTTTTCATGTTTGTAATAGGCCTAAACCAAAGCCTTTAGTTACATCAGCCTCTGATCAGGACGGTAAAACAGCAAGGTACGATTGCAGAATTCTGAGATTCTTTTTATTCATTATTCTTTTGTGCTAATAAGGATGGGTACACTTAGGGTGTGTTTCCTACTCTATCTGCATGCTCTATATGTATGTAAGGCCTACCTATCTGCAAGAAACCCCCACCATTTTATGGTGTGTAAAACAAAACAAAACAAACAAACAAAAAAATCTAGTTTATGATAGAATACAGTTCACTAAGGAACTTGCTGATAGTATAGCCAGTAATCAATTGCTATTCTAGTGTAATGATGGTGAGAAATATTGGCTAGATAAGTTACGGCTTAGGTAGCATTTTGTTTAGGAAGACGGAAAAAAATTCAGTAATATCTTTTGAAACTGATTTTTATCACTTTCTCTTACCTACACTTCCTGAGGTGCAATTTTGAAAGTGCAGTGCTAAGGTGAATGTGCTTTGGGTTTGTTCTCTTCCTCTTCGTTCCTCTCACAAAGGTTGCACTTCTGAAAGCACTTCATTACACTTTCCATCAGTATCTCATACAGTAAACACAAAGGTGAAGGAAGACCTGTGTAGAGATTTTCATCCACATCTTTTCTGGAGCAGGATGTTTAGGAACAAAAAACACCTTGTGTCACTCCATCCTAGATGGGATTTCCCTAAATGTAAAAGAGGCTTTGGGTTCATTAATAACACTTTGAAAGAAACCTGTCTGGGACACCATATTATGCATTAATGTTGAACTCTGAAGAGAACAGACTCTGGACATATGTGATACTGACTGAGGCTGCCTTTGACATTAATGTATTAGGGGACAAGAGGCCACAAGTAAAACATGTACAGTTGTACCCTGTTCTGTTTGCCATCACTGGATCATCACATTAATTACTGGTTGTCATCAGCATAGTATCTTGCTCTCCAGCTGGTAGGGTAATGCTTTACATGAGAAGAGGTAAAGGGCTGCTGTCTACAAGGGAAACTGCAGTTAAGATTTATTCTGCAGTATTTTACATGTTTTCTTTTTAGCATTAATTTATTTCAAGAAAAGCAGTTCTCCAGCAACTTAAGTTGATTTGATTATATCATCTTTGCTTTCAAACATGTGTGATAAAGTCTTAGTTTCTCTATCACAATACAGTAATCTAGGCAGAGCTAATTATTTTCAAGTCTAATTTCACCTTATTGTTAAGGGTCTGGCTTTTATTTTTGTTTTTATTTTTGTCTTGTCAACATTTACTTCCAGGAATCATTGACATGACTGGAAGTACAGCTGATCTTTGCTCTTCTGCAAGTAATTTTGTTAGCAGACAACAGAAACTTTCCTTTTTGAGAGGTCATGTACAAGGGCATCTGTCTTCTTTATGTGCTCTAAGTCTTAAGCAACCCTTCCTCTTGCATTACTCTTGAGGAAAAAGTGTCCTAAATAGGGAATTTGATAACTCACGTGCCAAGTAATATTTATGACATTTTTATTCCCAGTGAAGAGTTAATGCTATCTGGGTTTGGGGAGAAGAGTTTTGCTCTGTTTTGGTTCGTGCATATACAAATGCCATATATGTCCTATGTGTTGGAGTAATACATGTTAAGTGTCTTCAGAATTGTAGACTTGTGTTGCAAAGGTGTCAGTCTTGGACATGACTGCCAAAATGTAGACAAAAGTTGAGAATTAGTAGGAATACCTGTAAATTTGGCTAGTTTTGCATATGGGTTGTAGGGTAAGCAGATTTTATGATTCAGGTGCTGAGTTCCAGTTAGTTCTGTGTTATCTGTAACAGTGCAATATCTGTCTAGCTAGTTTTGGTAGAGATTGTTACTTCTGTGGGAATATATAAACTGCTTTGCTGTGGTCTCTTAAATCAGTGAGACGTGCAGGATTGTGCAATCAATCAGTCCCTTCCTCTTGAAAGAGTTACGTAATTACAGAAAAATTTAACGGTGAATAAAAACAAACGCTTCTATAAAACTTCTAGGACCTTAGTAGCTGAGGGAAGACAGAAAATGCTATTGTACTGCTGGTGAAAGGGATGTGACATGGCATTATTCATGCAAGTGCTAGATGCTCAGCTAGAGCCTGTTGGACAACCAATGTTGTGGTTCATTCCATTCATGGAACCACTTATTTGTGATTCTTTTAAGTCATGTAAAGGATGTTAGTTATGTTCCTGGAGAAAGGTGATGGTGGTGCCTTGCTTGCTTTTTTTTAAGCAAATGATCCTCTCTGTCCTGGAATCCTATTTATTTTTTCTTGCAACAGCAAACACATTTCAGTCATCTCTTCCAGCCCAGTCTGTGGCAAACTAAGCCCACCTCTCTTGAGGTTTAGTAACAAAGTTAATAGCTATACAGATTCAGGGATCATGAAAGGATTTCCTAATTTTTGTGGTTGTCTAACTGGCAACAGGGCTTCTAATTAGTGTTAATTAGACTTCTCTCTTTCCTTTTCAGCTTAATCTGTTGCTACACGCATTTTTAGTTTGGACTTTGTTGATGTCTCTAGAGAAGCTTGCAACTTCTTTGGTATCTAACTGCCTTCCCTCAATGGGGAGCATTTGCACATGACTGTAAGGACTGAATTTGCTGGGCAAGAGTTTCAAAGAAAAGAGAAACTGCACAAAGTGACATGAATTAAGGAACGGAAAGAAAATATTGAGGAAGAAATATGCAGGTAAATTAATTAATTTTATAAATATAACTTTTTCATCTCAGATCTTGCAAATGAGTTGTCCACAATATTAACTATTAGCATAGCTTTCTGAACTTTAGACAGACAATGGTCTTCAAATACTTTTAGTATTTTGTACCTGTCCTGGTAGGACATAAATCCTGCCAGAACAGTTTAACCCTTGCTCTCCTCCTCCTGTTGCAGGTCCAGGAGTCCAGTGGATGAGCAAACAATGGAGAGTTTGGCCCCAGCAAAGCCCTGAGGGCTAGGAGATTAGGACCACCAAGTCAGACGTCTTGTGCTGCCCCTCAGTGTGCCTGTGTGGTCACACAAGACAGGAAGCTTTGAATCCATTGGCCAGAACAATGATGCTAGTGCCTGTTGGCCACTTTCATGTTCAAAATAATGTATTTAACGAGGGGTGATTTAGAAACTGCCTTTCTGCACTGGCTCTCCACTGGGAGCAGCACCCCAGTCGTGGCTCATTTAACTGGGAATCACGACGGCCACGTGTTTGCCGCTTGCACCAGCAGCTTAGCAGCAACCCAGTTCTTCTCTCTTTCCTGCTGCCTGAAATATTTTGTATTTTACCCCAGTATCATTATCGTGGGTTTGGAAGCATCTTTGCAAAGGAAACTTACTCAGGGATCAACACATTGTGAGTAAACATGCTAGACTTAATGCTAAGACTTCATAAGCATAGTCAGAATTTTTCCTGTTTTCACGTTCCTATTTTCCAAGTTCTTGTTGTTTAAACTGTTTCATTCCATGTTTATAAATACCCTTTGTGCAACTACTTCCTGTAGACTGAAAATCCAAAGAATCTCAGGGAATTTTCCTGATTTTTTAATATTAATAATAAAACCAATATTCATACAGAAAGTAGTATTAATAATCATAACCAAATATTAATTTATACAACAGCTCTCCCCCCAGCCTACTCCTCTCCAAACTAAACAACCCCCTTTCCCTCACCCACTAGTCACAGGACTTTACATTTATACTGTTTGTCAACTTCATTGCCCTTCTTTTTACCTGCTCCAGCATGTCAATGTCTTTCCTAGAATCATAGAATCAACCAGATTGGAAGAGATCTCCAATATCATCCAGTCCAACCTATCACCCAGCCCCATCCAATCAACTAGACCATGGCACTAAGTGCCTCATCCAGTCTTTTATTGAACATCTCCAGGGACTGCGACTCCACCACCTCCAAAGTATCCAAAGAATCTCAGGGAATTTTCCTGAATTTTAAAATAATAATTAAAAATATTCATATTAAAAATTATATTCATATTTCAGAACAAATTATTAGTTTCTAACAGTACCCTTCCAAATTAGCTGCCATGGCCAAGGAAGCTGCAGTGAATTTACTAGCAGACCTCAAAGTCTGAATGCAATATAAAATGAAAACTCAAAGGAAACTCCATAAATAGCAACACAAAAATGCAAAGCCTTAGTAAAACGGTTTAGGGTTTTTTTGCATTATCTCTTGCTGAGTTCAAAGAGGTTGCCTGAGACTAAAGGATACCTTGGGCCAAAAGTGCTATAGAAGTAGTGCTAATGAAATTGATACACTGACATATCAGCCCCTTAAAGAAAACAGACAAATTTACAAACAGAAAACGAAAACCTGAAAACAAACAAACAAATCAAACAACACTCCCCCCCCCCTCCCCAAAATAACCCAGAACCAAAACAAAAAAAACCCAAACAATCAAAACAAAGGCAAGCAGGATCTGGCCATGTGAAACTCATGCATTTTCTTGTTTATTCTGTATGAACTTTACTACCAAAGTTAAGTGTCAAGGATTTGCAGGCAATGCATCTGAAAGGTTACATCTTTTTGAAATATGATACACAAATGCCACATGCTTAGCAGAGACTCTGCCAAGAACTTGCTGGTAGAAATACTGGTAGAGCAGCAGGTGGCCCATAAGTTTAGGAGATCAGTTTTGATTGAGACCTCCAAAATCTGCCAGTTTCATGTGGTGAACTTGATGAATTTCCCTTATGATTTTGAACTTGCACAGAGTTATATACCTTTGGAATGGAAGAGATAGTCTCACAATGTGCGGTGACACCCGCAAGGCAACCCCAATCTTTGCTAACCAGAATAAACATCTTTTACCATACCATCAACACAGATCTTCCAAAATACTAATAATGAAGAATATCAAGCAGAGACGTAGTGCATACTTCCAATGGCATGAGGATGAATTTTATCTGATAATCACACTCACTTAAGAGCCTGTTGCTTTGGTATGCTGCTTTCTCTTCAGTGCTCTGGTAGATGTCAAATAACTTGAGGGAGAGCAAATAAGGTTACCCTGAAGATGAACAGATTTATGTAAACAAAAATGTGAATTGGTGCACTTCAAATAAAAGCCAGGCAAGTAATCTTCTGTAACTGAAGTGAAGGGGGGAAAAAATGAATACTGTATAAGCATCTCCATTAAGTGAAAATAAAAAAAAAAAAATAAAAAAAAAAAAAAAAAGAAAGAAGTCATACCTTAAGGGAAAAAATACTCTAAGCTGTACTTAACTGTAAAGAGATGTATTATACAATTTAAAGGCTCTGAGCTTTGCAAGTTTGTATTAAAGGTCTGGTTTATCTACTGTTGTGGCTTTTAAAGAGCAGACAGAATAAGACTCTTTCAAATTAATTGGAGAAATGAAGATTTTTATTTGAAAGGAAAGACACAGGGGAAAAAAAATACAGAGCATATACAAGATACATAGCAACCTTCTTGAATTTCCCTCCACCCCAAAACTAATCTACAATCCCTGGTGCTCCAATCCTCCCCCCAC